>JAUIMM010002213.1:0-304386 GCA_031769625.1 Taudactylus pleione
GGTTAGACCACACTGGACTTCCAGAAATAACCAGGAACGCTTCATGTCCGCACTGTCCAAACACAAACATTTCATCTTCTTTTAAAGATTTGGGGGAGATGTACTAAGCCTTGGAGTGTAATAAAGTGGGGAGAAAAAATGTGCCAGCTAATCAGCTCCTAACTGCCATGTTACAGGCTGTGTTTGAAATATGACAGTTAGGAGCTGATTGGTTGGTACTTTCTCTCTCTCCACTTTATCACTCTCAGCAGCTTAATACATTTTTAAATTGCAAAGTGCAATCTAAGTTTCATGGCTGCCGCGATTAACCAAGCACGCAGTTCAATGCCCCAGTCATCCCCGATTTACCCACCACCCTCAGCAGACATTAGTTTCTTCTATGCTCCCATGCAAATCTGTGTTCATCAGTATAACAATGGGAAAAGTGGATTAAAAAGTAACCAGAGGAACTACAGGTTTTGCTAGTTATCTGCTCTGTGGTGTGTTCGTAAAATGTCCACCTGGGGTAAGTGGAGACCATTAGACATGAGAAGTCTGGGTCTCATTCAGAGCCGCTCGTAAGCGGCAGCTCGTTCGTTCCGAGCGATGTTCGCACAACTGCGCATGCGTACGGATTGTAATACGCATGCAGGAACCAGTCAGTGCGGCCAGAAATCATTTGTACGCTATATAGCGAGTGCCTGCTATTTTGAGTGACAGAATGAGGCGTATGTGGGTGGTAACAGGGGAAGGTGCTTGAAAACGGGGAGTGGAGATCAGAACGCAGGCGTGCTTAAAGGTCAAAACGGGCGTTTTATGGGTGTGCATAATTAATACAGCAGCGTCATTGACCAAGTCACTGGGTTATTTTATAGTCAGAACTGATCGCAACATTGCGGTAGGAAAAACCAACCACAAGAATAGCGAGCAGTTCATACGCTGTTCGATGTACTCGATTAATCTAATAGCGGACATGACGTATGGTGCGAGCGGCCAGGGGGCGTATTTAAAAAAAAAAAAAACGACCGCATGTTTTGTTCGCTCGTTCAGACATGGAGGCGTCAACAGACCGCAAACAGCGAACGGTTCATTTGAATAGCCACCCCCTTTTCCTGAACGAGTGAGCGCAAATAGCGTCCGGCTCTGAATCAGACCCTCTGTAACTAGCTCGTCAAACATTAAATATTGTCTGTAGATCTATGTATCCAAGATGAAGCAAAACTTAAGGTAAAATCCACATGGCTTAGGAGCTGGATATATTGAAGTAAAGTTCTGCGACTTCAGAAGCACCAATTCTCCTCTGAATGACCTTTCGGATAGACTAAATCATAATCCCAATTCTTTACAGTTTTGGGAATTAAATATCTACCTAGCATTTGGATCTATCATTCGACAGGTCGCTAACAGTTGTTGCCAGCATTGCAGGCTGCCCCCCCATCTCTTTCCCTAGTCTCCCCCCACCATCTCTCCCTCCATTCTAGTGATTTGGGGGAGGGGAGAGACCAAATTGCGGGACCTCCAGTGGGGTAGCGTGTGGGGGTGTAGGTAGATGGAGCACAAAGGGGAGAAGAAGGATTGTGGCTGGGACAAAACGGAGCTAGGGGCAGATCTGGGTACGTTGGCATCACATACACTTCCTGCAGGCCAGGAGATACAGTTTCTGAATACTCTTCCTAATGCAGAGGAGCAGGCTTTGACCTTACAGGCAGCCAGTGAGAGCTGTGGGAAGGGGCTCCTTACAGCAGTCTACTTGACATGAGCTTGACAGACAGTATTCTGCTTATATAATAGATGTAGAGATGTAATATTCCCTAAACTGAAAAGGAGACTTGTGCAAACCACAACTATGTTCCAGCCAACATTTTTACTACCTAAAATCACTAAAGAAAAAAAAAAAAAAAAAAAAACACCTATAAATCTTGCTGGGAAAATAAAAGCAGCTTCTGTGCGCAACCATACTGTAGAAATCTCACAACTCTTCCACCGCAGCCGGTAATTTCTGCCACCCCAAAATAACATTTTTGGTGCAGAACACACAGAAAGTGAATCCCATCTATTTAGCTGCTCTGCCAGCGCCCGGATTCTAAAGCGCACATCAAAACGCCCCTGATCGTAGTGATCTTTTATTTGCTCTGATCACAATTTCACTATAAATTTGCGCCTCTCTACAGAAGAGCCTTAATTATTTCAGTTCAACTTAAATTGATTTTTTCCCCAACAGTAGAAATTAAAGGGATACATTTTAAAGCGAATCCAACACTAAGATGTAACCTGGCTGGTCCCTTACGGTCGCACTTACCAATTTCCATTTCAATGAAAGCCGCCTCGTCTGGCAACGCTCGCGGTATCACCCCGGGGTCACTGAAACTTGTCCGCAGCAGAGTGGCTATAGAAAAGAGGAAGAGGACCACTGCAAACACTGGGATCGCGGGGGACAGCTGTACAGCCAAGTAACGACATCTGCGCAAGAAAAGACAACGGGTCATTAACGGTGCGACAAGCAACGATACAGAACGTTTTCTGATGCCTCATCTAGATAAATAGACCTCAGAAACAATCCATTGTTGATATAGTTAAGCCGGGGTCTCAAAACTTTAAATAACCGCCACCACTTGTATAATGCTGCTATAATCGGCTTTATTACAGACTCCTCTACATTTCTGTATGCTGCAAAGGATATCCTTAAAACCTGGACTGTAATGGAGTAAGGGAAACTGATGGAATACGAAACCGGCCTAATTCAAAAGCAAATGCTGCTCTAACTTCGTAATCAAATTAGACATTTACGGGCACTAAAAATAGAATTACTGTGCTTATATAATTCTATTTCGCCCACTAAACTCCCTATCCTGACGCACCCGCCCTGGGTGTAGCACTTCCCTGTTCATGGGAGGATTGGATAATTTCAATGTGTGAATTAATTATTATTTATACTAAACAATTAGTACTCTTGTATCATTACACAAGCTTACTGTAGGATTTCCGGTTAGAACAGGGTCATCAAGTTTCTGAAGTATATATCATTTTAACATAGGTTTCATAAACTGGATGAGGTGTGGTATGATAAGCCGACATTCTGAATGTCAATAATCAATGTCAACATACACAAATGTCGACATAGCATTTTGTTTATATTTAAGCCTAACTCTAAATAGAACGCTAAAATGTACATTGACTGGTGACATGTAAAATGTCGACATAATGTAACAAGTAGACATTTTGACCATGCCGGCATTCTGCCCGGCTACCGCCTGAGGACCTACTTCTACGCATCTCCAAGTACAGTACATAAGTACACGCTTTGGTGGGGAGGCCCAGATTCCATGAAAGGGGCTAGGCTTGTAGGTGAGGCCCTGGCATGAAGTAGCTGTGGTTGGTCGGGAAGTGGGCATGATTTGCGGTCGTGAAATTTACGGCTCAGGTTTACTTGTCTTGAAATATTTTGGGAGGTGTGTAATCCCCTCTGACCCCCGGTACATCTATGCGGTTCACAGGAGAGCTCTTGGATGAGTGAATAGTCAAACAATGGAAACTCAACTGAGCAATTGGCACAACAACCAGACTTGCTAGCACATCATACAAAACTATGTAAAGCCCTACAGAAAAAACACAGAGGACTCCCCAAATGAAAACTACATTGATAAAAAGTAAAAAATTAAGAGAACATTAAACTCACTCGAAAGCAAAAAATAGTGAACATGTTCCCAGGATGAGCAGGAGAGTCAGGTAGAAGATCCCTTTCTGCCTCGCCATCATCACTCGGCCATCGCAGCAGAACGTGTTCTTCCCTGGAAGTTTCTCCCATTTCCGAGTCACCTTCTTCCTCACCATCATGACAGACATGGTGGCACCAGTAGGGTGGGGACCTTCTCAGTAGACCGTTCCCTTTGCTCCTTCGGAGATGCTATCCAAGGCTCTTCCACGCTGGCCAAGCTGAGCAGGGCAACATATTAGAGCCAATGGACGACCTGTACGCAACAAACGACAAAGAAATAAGACGCTCAGACACGTTACTGGGACATTTAGCGTAAAACTGGTATGGTCCTAAGCAAGAGAAACTACTGCTCAGGTTATAGACTGGTGGTCCTCAGCCAGTTTCAGGTAGACTGTCACAATTCTACCCCAACTTGACCCCAACTAAAAAAAAAAAAAAAAAAATATTGGGCTGCAAATCTAAAATTTGGGTATTGCATGCCGTACAGAAATTGGTGGCTTCAATAAAAGATGTTGATTGCACACTCAAGCGGCATTGTTGGTTCAGCGAATAGTGATCGAGATCCCCCCCCCCCCCCAAAAAAAAAAAAAAAAAATAACCTCCCCCCAAAAAATTTTTCATTATCAATGCCGATTTAAGAAAATCTAAAATTTGCAGCACATCCATCACCGATAAATTTAATTTAATTTTCACCAAGTATCGGACCTAGTAGCACCGGTGGTTTTTTTTGCCAGCTAATATTTGCTTGTGCAGAACATACTTTGCTTAGAACAAACAAGCTTTAGTATAAATATCCTATCAAGGAGGATGTTCAAGACAAAATGATAATAGACTATTTTTCAGGGACAAGCTATTCTATTTACAGCTCAAAGGATCAGCCGTACAAGGAGAAAGTACCTTCCGGGCAGCAGTACGAAAGCGGCATTGTCAACGTCAATTCCTCTAAAATACAGTTATTACTGTAGCATTTAAATAGCAGAACAACAAGAGATATGGTAAGAACTTACCTTTGTTATCTCTGTTTCTACGAAGTCCATAGGGTCCACAGGGTTGACCTTGGGGTATAGCTGGATCTGGATCCACGGGCACCACGCAGTTAAAGCTTTGCTGCTCCCAGGATGCACTTGGGTCCGTCCTCCTCTATACCCCGCCCCGGCCACAGGCACCTCAGTTGGTAAGCAGCTAAGGCCGGAGGAGGAGACTAAACAGAGAGAAGGAAGACTGGAACACACAAGAAACCATACTCACAGAAATGGGAGACGGAAAACCGGTGACCAGCCACACAGCCCATTTGAAGCCAAGTGCGTCAGGGCGGGCGCCCTGTGGACCCTATGGACTTCGTAGAAACAGAGATAACAAAGGTAAGTTCTTACCATATCTCTTGTTTTCTACTTCAGGGTCCATAGGGGGTCCACAGGGTTGACCTTGGGGATGTCCCAAAGCAGTTCAACTAAGGGCGGGGACGCTCCTGTGCTGAAAGGAGTACCCGGCGCCCAAAGGATGCATCCTGAGAGGCGAAGGTGTCAAACGCATAAAACCTCAAAAATGTCTGAATTGAAGACCAAGTAGCCGCCTTACACAGCTGAACAGCGGAGGCGCCACGTCTAGCAGCCCAAGAGGGACCCACAGAACGAGTGGAATGAGCCTTAACAGAGGCTGGCACAGGTAAACCCTCCTGCGCATAAGCCTCACAAATAACTGAACGAAGCCAACGGGCTAACGTTTGCTTGTTGGCAGGCCAACCCCTCTTGTGAAAACCGAAGAGGACAAACAAAGAATCCGACTTCCTAACCGAAGCAGTCCGGTCCACATAGATTCTAAGTGCCCGGACCACATCCAAGGAAGCCTCACCAGCAGAAAGATCAGGTGACTGAAAAGCTGGCACAACAAGTTCCTGATTAATGTGGAACTTTGAAACCACTTTGGGCAAAAACTCAGGACGCGTGCGGAGCACTGCCCTGTCCTGGTGAAAAATCAGAAAAGGAGGGCGACAGGAAAGCGCCCCCAATTCTGAAACCCTCCTGGGCGAAGCAATTGCCAGGAGAAAAATGGTCTTAAACGTCAGCCACTTGAGCTCCACCGACTCAAGCGGCTCAAAAGGAGGACCCTGCAAGACCCTCAGTACCACCGTCAAGTCCCACGGAGCCACCGGAGGCACGAAGGGAGGCTGGATCCTGAGAACACCTTGGAAAAAGGTGTAAACATCTGGCAGTGTAGCAATCCGTCGCTGAAACCACACGGACAAAGCAGACACATGAACCTTCAGAGAGGCCAGGCGTAAGCCGAGGTCCAAACCCGATTGAAGAAATTCCAAGATTCTGGAAACCCGGAACACCTGCGGATCATAGTTTCTGGATTCACACCACTGAAAATAAGTGCGCCACACCCTGTGGTAAATCCGCGTGGAAGCAGGCTTGCGTGCCCTAAGCATGGTACCAATCACTGAACTGGAGAAACCCCTAGACCTCAAGACGGCTGTCTCAAGAGCCACGCCGTCAAAGACAGCCGACCCAGATCCGGGTAAAGGCAGGGCCCCTGAGACAACAGGTCCCGACGCTGAGGAAGAAGGTACGGAGCGTCGATGGAGAGGCACCTCAGATCGGAGTACCAAGGACGTCTGGGCCACGCCGGAGCCACCAGCACGAGCGTGCCGCCGTCCTGCTTGAATTTCCGCAGAACCCGAGGAAGTAAGGATATCGGAGGAAACAGATACGCCAGGTGAAACGTCCATTTCACCGACAGAGCGTCTACCAGACAGGCGCCTGCGTCTCTTGTCCTTGACCCGTAAACGGGCAACTTGTGATTGTGACGGGAGGCCATCAAGTCCAGCTCCGGCAGCCCCCACCTGTCCACGAGTAGCTGAAACACCTCTGGGTGAAGCGACCATTCCCCGGGATGCACATTGTGACGGCTGAGGAAGTCCGCCTCCCAATTGAGGACTCCGGGAATGAAGACTGCCGAGATCGCTGGAACGTGACACTCCGCCCAAGCAAGAATGCGAGACACCTCCGACATTGCTGCCCGACTGCGAGTTCCCCCTTGGTGGTTGATGTACGCCACCGTGGTGGCGTTGTCGGACTGCACCTGAACCGCCCTTCCGTGAAGAGCGGGGCCGGACGACTGCAGGGCCCTGTACACAGCCCGCAGTTCCAGGATGTTGATGGGGAGAAGTGCTTCTTCCGCGGACCAACGACCCTGAAGCGATAATGAGCCGGTCACTGCCCCCCAACCCCGAAGACTGGCATCAGTCGTGAGCAGGACCCAGTCCGGGATCCAAAAGGGGCGCCCCTCGACCAGATGCACCGTCTGAAGCCACCAAGCCAAAGACTGCCGAACCTCCGCGGACAACACCAGCATCTGAGAGCGGATCCGGTGAGGTAACCCGTTCCATTCCGATAGAATCAGCCCCTGCAGGGGCCGGGAATGGAACGGGGCAAATTCCACCATGTCGAATGTCGACACCATGGACCCCAGAACTCTCATAGCTGAATGGACCGACAGGCGGCAACTGCTCAGGCAACTGTGTATCCGCAGCTGCAGGGAGGAGACCTTCTCTGGAGTCAGGAAAATCCGCTGCTGACGAGTATCCAGCAGGGCTCCCAAATGAACCATCCGCTGTGATGGAATCAGGGAGGACTTCTTCCAGTTTATCAACCACCCGTGTGCTTGAAGACAAGCAATGGTCAGGTGGAGATGTCGAAGAAGCACCTCCGGGGAGCTCGCCAGCAGCAGAAGATCGTCCAGGTACGGCAACAGACGTAGACCCTGACCCCGAAGGTGGGCAGCCATAACCGCCATCACCTTGGTGAACACCCTCGGAGCCGTGGAAAGGCCAAAAGGCAACGCCCGAAATTGGTAGTGATGGTTCAGGATAGCAAACCTCAGATACCGCTGATGTGCCGGTGCTATGGGCACATGGAGATAGGCGTCCTGGATATCGAGGGAGACCATATAATCCCCGGGTTCCATCGCCAGAATGATGGAACGTAACGTTTCCATCCTGAACCAGAGACTTCAAATTCAGGATAGGGCGATGAGAACCATTGGGTTTCTGTACCAGAAACAGAGTAGAATAGTACCCCGTCCCGCGCTGAGACTGCGGAACGGGAACAATGACCCCTGCTTGTAGCAAGGATTCTATAGCTACCTGAATCTGACCAGCTTTGGTCTTGTCCAGAGAAGGACTCGTACAGAAAAACTGGTGGGGCGGCCTGAACCGAAAAGACAGGGCGTACCCCTGAGAGACTACTTCTCGAACCCAGGCATCCGTGGTGGTATTGTGCCAACACTGGGCGAATTGGAGAAGTCGGCCTCCCACTCTGGGGTCCCCCAGAGAGAGGCCCGTCCCATCAGGCAGCAGGCTTATCCTCCTGCTTGGAAGAAGGGCGCCGAGCACTCCATGCCTGCTTCTTGGGCTTGGGTGCGGCCTTGGTCGCCGAATGTCTCGGGAAGGACTGGCCCTTGGCCTTACCCTGAACCCGAAAGGACCGAAAGGCAGAGCTCCTCACTTTAGCCGGCGCAGAGGCCGAAGGGAGAAAAGCCGACTTGGACTTAGCCAAAGTATCCACTATTCTGTCCAAATCCGGACCAAATAGTAAATCACCATTAAAAGGCAAGGCCTCCAGACCCTTTTTTGAATCTGCATCAGCCCTCCAGGACCTCAGCCACAGGGAGCGCCGAGCAGACACCGCTGCAGCCGACACCCTAGAAGTGAGCAGGCTGGCATCCAAAGACGCTTCCCCAATATAGGAAGCTGCATCCCGCATCTGTCCCACTAACGCTCTCTGGATATCCGGAGCCTCATCAGGAAAGGTATCCTCCAAGGCATTGGCCCATGCCTCAATGGCTTTAGCCACCCAGGAGATAGCCATGGACGGGCGAGCCACCGCCCCGGAAAGAGAATAAATGGACTTTAAACAAGTCTCCACCTTCCTGTCCGTGGGATCCTTCAAAGAGGAGATAGACGGCAATGGCAGCGTCGCGCTTTTGATCAAGCGGGTAACGTGGGAATCCACCGCCGGCGGAGTTTCCCATTTCCTGCAATGAGCTTCAGGAAAAGGATAGTTCGCCGCCAACCTCTTCTGTGGATGGAACCTCTTACTAGGTAATTGCCAGGCCGCCGCCATATGATCCGATAATTGATCAGACAGGGGGAACACAGTTGAGGTCACCTTGGCCTTTTTAAAATTAGGAAACTTCGACCTAGGAGCCGGCGCATCATCCTCAACATGTAGGATAGCCCGCACCGCCCTAACTAAGGCTGGAACATTAATGGAGGACTTAGCTTCCACCTCCTGCCCCATGACATCAGAGTCAGAGTCCTCATGGATTTCTCCATCATCTGAGGACACTTCCGAGTCCGACAACTGCGCAGCTAGTGAACTCACAACCGGACGTTTAGACACCCTTGGTGGCACATCACCTTGCAACATGGACTGAAACGCCGAGGATGAAGCCGCCAGACTCTGTACGGAGCTGGATAGAACATCCACCCAAGGCGGAGGAGTCGTCGGAGCAAAACTCTGCAAAGGCACTACAGACTGACGCGTCCCTGGGGAAGACTGCACATACACAGGCAGTCCCGAGTAAGGACCCACAGTCTGGGCCCCGGGGGAAGACCGCAACATTTGTGGAACCCTCGGGGAATGGGGGATGGTGGGCTGCGGTAACGCCCTAGAAGGGACCGCTGATGGGACCGATAACCGGTCCGCAATAGACGCCAGCACCTGTGAAAACATCGCCCAAGGAGGGTCCTGTGATACAGGGGGGTTGGAGGGGCCCGGTACCAGCTGGCACCGCCTGCACAGACCATCCTGAGATAAGTCCTCCCCATCAACTCCAGCAGCACAGCGTCTGCAGGAAAATAGCACAGGAGCCACAGAGCGCTCAGTCTCCTCCTCAGACATGATACCGTAAATCACAAGAAATAGGTATCACCAGAGGAATTACGGTATTAACACCCGCGCACTCACCAGTATGCGACACAACAGCCCAGATATGGTACTGTGTAGCACACAACCGTATGTGACTGACCCCACAAATACGTGTTTTATATAAGTGAGGGTCTCAGAAAAACGCCCTTCCCCCACACACCTGCCGGGCCGTAGGAGAAGGAAAGGGATAGTTATAAGCTGACAGTAAGGAGAATAAGTCACAGACAGGCAGCACTAGCAATAGTCACATACAATGCAGAAAAGTTATACTCACTGCACCTTCCGCTACAATCAACCGCCCAGATTCAGTGTCTGGGAGGGCTATAGCGCTGTGTACACTGTCCTTTAGCAGGGGAGAGGTACACAGGGGGACCGGTCCACTTGATACCGCCTGGGAGTCTGCGATGTACCAGTAAAGATGGCCGCCGGAGACCTCAGAGGAGGAGTGGCCGAGAGATAAGAGCAGCTCAGCGACGCCAGACTGCTTGTTGAAAGGCGCGCTGAGCTGAGGGGAGGAGCCGCTAGACAGGGAAGGCTGCCTCCCCTGGCTAGCAATTAACCCCCGGGTTGCCGGTCCCGCTACCAGCCTGATACCCTGGTGGTCTAGCGTACACGCGGGGTATTCCTCAATTGAGGGGGAGCCCGCCGCCGCCGCTAGCGCCTCCGGTCTGTCCCCAGAGACCGGAGGCTCCTGACTGCATTGAAGTATCCGCGGGCCGCCGCACGCGGCGACCCGCGGCTTACCTGACCCCCGTCGCGTCCGGCAGCAGTCAAGGGAGTCCCCAGAGCCCGGCTAGTACAGGCTCTGGGGTCCCGCCGCGATCCCCAGAGCTGTACTGGCGTCGCGGCGCCAGCGGGGAGAAGGAGCGGCAGCGTGGACGTCCTAAAGGACAGTCTGATGCTGCCGCTCTAAAAGTGTAAAAAAAGTAGAAAAAAATAAAAAATTTCTCTTTTAAAATAAAGCTTAGGGGCTGCTCCTGCAGCCCCACTGCGACAGGGTGACCCGACTCCGGCCGGGCACCAACTAAAACTGAGGTGCCTGTGGCCGGGGCGGGGTATAGAGGAAGACAGACCCAAGTGCATCCTGGGAGCAGCAAAGCTTTAACTGCGTGGTGCCCGTGGATCCAGATCCAGCTATACCCCAAGGTCAACCCTGTGGACCCCCTATGGACCCTGAAGTAGAAAAAAGACATTATCAGCTGATCAACTCCATCGCGCACTGGTGAAATAAAAACACACACCAGGACGGTTATTTTTACTTTTCTAATAACTTTGGTCTACAAACTCCTTTGAAAACCGCAGCGTGCCGGAAAAAAATAGGTCATACAGCACATGGCACTAGAGGAATACAGGAATCTTTCTTTAGCTGGCAGCCGCCCACACCTTCTCCTTTCAGGAAGGCCAGGGGTGATTATTCTGCAGGATTCCGCTACCTCGGGTCCAGCCCTAAGGTCACTGACGTGCAGTATACACAAGATCTACAGTAATTACAGTATCTCTGGCTAGTAACGTGCACATATAACAATCAGCTTAATAAGTAATATGGAACATGACCGAGACAAACATCTTAGCCTGACATTGGAAGGAGGGCAATAAACCTTTAAACACAGTTTGTTTATTGGGTTTTTGCAACCTTTGAAGCTTGGAAAGGCTGCAAGTCAATGGGACGGGATTTATCTGCAAGTTTCTGTAGGCGATAAAGGGGAAGTTAAATAGGAAAATATAGCTGCACTTGATTAGGTCTACCAGACTCCGCTGGCATCGCAATTCTGGGCATTGTGTGGTGGTGTCTAGAGCTGGCCCTGACCAATTTAGTGCCCTAAGCAAGATTTTACCTGGTACCACTTAAAAAACGTCGGGGCTGGGCAACATGCCTGCTCGGCGTCCACCCCCCCTGGAGTAATGGTGCCCTAGGCATTTGCCTTTACGGCCTGTGTCCGAGGCCAGCTTTGGCGGTGTCACTAGAAATTGCTAAGCCTTTAAGGCTGTTGGGTTGTGGTTCTTCTGAGAGCGTTTAGGAGTATTTATCCATTCCACATGTGGCCGCAAAACTTCACACAAGTGATCAGTCCGATCGCATCCACCTGTCAATTGGACGCAGGCAATGACCAGCACACTACATAAATTGGCGACTCCCAGACGTTATGAATTCCTACCGAAAAATGTTGGTTCAGCCCACTAGATGGCGACCTATCTTCAGGCTAAGGCAGGTTTGAAGTCTAGCGTAGTCATTGGCTGATGGCAAAGAATTGAGACGTCAAAGTAGAGGAAAAGCATCATCCCAGAAATAGGCGGTACACGGTTGTCCCTTCTACCAATCAGATTATAGTAATATAAAAGGGGATTCTAACACCCGCCACATGGCAGAATTGTTCCTATTCGGCCAATGACCCAAAACATGGTGATTGAGATCAACGAAACTGGGCACAAAAACAATTATAGGTAACTTAGCAACTTTACTGCAAAGATGGACGACATAACGCCGTTTAGAACATAACACAAGAGGAACAAAACAAAAAAACAAAACACAACAGGAGCTATAAATCATATTTCCATCTGGCTAAAAGCAGAAATAGCCATTCTTCAAATTTTACAGAAAACCAGATTATTCCAGGAAACGTAATAAATTACTGAACACATAAATATCCAATAGCTGTATAATTACTGGCTGGAACTAAAGTTTGAAAGCTCAGTGGATGTCTCACAAACCAAGGCAGAAATTTAATAGATTTCAGTACAATTCTGGTCTGCGTTATCTTAAACATTTATAAGAATGGAATACAGGGAGCAAGGAGTAATATTTCCAAAGAACCGCTTTCCAAAGCCATCAGATTCTCAGCAGCTCTGAGCGCTGGATTTAGAAGGGCCAATAGGAATACATGTAAGACGAGCCTGCTTCTACATGAATTACTTCTGCCATTTTAAATCCAGAGCTTAAAACCACCTATCACTGGCAGCTATATAAAAACAGACGCATAAATCGATCTGGAACTCGAGGTGTGACAGTGGTGTTCCCGGGGGCTTGTAGGTATGAAGATAGGTTATTAAGTGGCTCTTGGAAAGCAGAAGGTTCCTTAAAATAAGGTCATGGTAATTGGGATCTATGACCGGCTATAAAATATTAACATATGGCAATTTCTATCGCCACTTATCACAGCAATATATTAGATGTTATCAGCACATGTTTAATTGCAAAAAAAAAACCCCAAAACAGCTATATCACCACTTGCATACGTAAATCAGATTTTTCTTATTGAATAATTTTTTTTTTTTAAATGCTGCTTTATTTAAATAAGACATTTGTGAACGGGAGAAAAAGTGAAAGAGGGATACAATCCTTCATAAACAGGCTGCCCCATGAAAAGCTTTCACTGGAGATATCCGGTAAACCTCTTCAGATTACTGGCATTAGTTGTTGATAGATATGGCCCGTTATTAGCGAGAAGTTCTATTAGTTAAAAAAAAAAAAAAAAAAAAAACAATTACTAAATTGTGCCTAACACAGTAGAAGCATCTATTACACTGAGGGAGAGCATAGAAAGAGGTTACAGTAATACAGATGGGAAAGAATGAGGGTATGCATGGGCATTTGGGCAATAGGAACACTCTGGACGCGGCTGTAATGCTGCTATGTTACTGTGGATTAGGCTACAGGATGAAGCTGGGGATCAGTATGAGTGACCACCGGCAGTAAGGCCAGCGGTTCAAATCCCGGCGCCGGCAGACTGGCAGCAGTGGAAATCCCGACAGGGGATTTAGGCAAGCATCACTAACCCTACCCCCCCTCCCTTAGGGGTGCCTAAAACACCCCCTTCCCCGCAGCTTAAATGCAAGTCTCCTGGGTGGCTGCCTAACCCTCCCCCTCCCTCCTCCCCCGGGGTTTCCTAACCCTCCCTTCCCCTAGCCTAACCCTCCCTGGGGGGTGCCTAACCCTAAGTCCCCTCCGGGAGCTCCTATCCTAACCCTCCCCCTCCCCCAGCGTCTGTCTGATTCAGCCATCCGGCTTACCTTCGATCGGTATGCCAGGCGTCTGTCTCCCGATGTAGGCATAATGACAGGCATCGGGATTTCGACACCTGTCATTAGTACCCTGCCGGGATCTGACAGTCGGGAAGCCGACTGTCGGCATTTCACCCGTCGGCTTCCTGACTGCATCTCTGAAGCTGTATGGATACGCTGAGATAGCACCTACTAGGACTCCGGTTGTAAAGGATGAATTTCCTTTATAACTGACTGTGAGAGAGGGAAGCGCATCGATGTATATTATATGTAGATGGGCAAATTCGTGGGTGAAATAACGGGCAATTCAGTTATGGACCCATCTGTTTCCAGAAGTCTCTAGGCCATACATACAGAAATGGAAGAGCAGGGAAAGATGACCCAACTGGAGCGAATGGAGGGTCAGACATGGACAGACCGTCCTCATACTGCATATTATATGTATCTGGATATTTGAAATCCAACGTAGTAATGAACAAACCTTTGCCTAAGGTGAGAGGTGCCGTAACAACGGAGAGCAGCCATAAAACACGAGGACATAGCTGGAGAAACACTAGCAATAAGGGAGTTATAATATTAATATATAATAGAGAAAGAAACCAGGAGGCATTATTGTCTGATTCCAGGTGTGTGAAGCGACTGAGACTGTATCAAAAGCTTCTGGAGGAACATTAGAAATTCTCTGTAAAATGATCATTAGTTACTTTAGCAGGTGAAGCGTCCATACCTGCGGCAGGGTCATGATTGGACCATTATGTTGCCTGCCCACAACATGGTAAATCAGAGCTGTGTCCAGCAGATGTCAATCATTTAGCCCAATAAATATGTATACATTAGGTTCACACTGAATGCTGGACGGATCAGGACCACAATTTGGTGGTACAGATTAGGAGGTCGTGGTCCTATATGGGTTTACCTGTATTTATCAATAGGGGTCATTACTCTATATTATTTGCATACAGAGGGCAAAATTTACTAAGCGGCGAGTTGTAAACCCCGGCGGTTTGGAGGCGGTTTTGCTATCCGCAGATTTACTAAGGCCAAAACCGATGCAAAACCGCCGTCAAAACACAGTTTAGAATAGAACAAGGCTAGGGCTAAGATTACTAGTCGACGGTTTTGGCTTCATTTAGAAACCGCTGTCAAAGCGCCACTTAGTATATTTTGTCCAGAGCGTCACCGGGTAAATTGAGGAATGTTAATAAACCTGGCGGCCTGTTTGGAAGGAGTGTGGCCTTTACTACCTGCAGGTCTGATGCGGTAAGAGATGAGAGTACGGAGAGGTTGTTTTGATGATGGTAAAAGTAAAGTGAACGGTGGATGAAGGAACTTGGGTAGAATTTAGTTACCATCACTAAAGGGTCTATTTACTAAGCCTTGGATGGAGATAATGTACCAGCCAATCAGCTCCTGGCTGGTACTTGATCTCCATCCAAGACTTAGTACATAGACTCCTAAGTTAGCAAAATTGTCTTGTTACGAGTTTAACAGTATAGGAAGATAAATTACATTTATAAAGTAAAAGGTTTATGAGTGAATCCATTCTCTGATGGATTTGGAGAGTCCAGACCTGAAAATTACAGGGTTAGGAGAACATTTTCTACCCTGATCATAGAAATATTTGGTTTATTTTGGAATGTGACATTCAGTGTCCTTAGAGGCCATCTAACGCGCACAACACAATGAATAGTCAGCCATCGCCCCGTGTCAATGCATGGATCGCAGGCTGCACGATGTGTGAATTTTACAACGTCGTGCAGAAAACGAAGCTGGAACTCTAAAGCCGGCATCACCAAAATCGTGCTGCACCCGTCAGTGGGCCTGTGCCACCGAAGGTCATTCCCGCAGCCACTGAATCCATTAGTGCAGACTACAGGAAGACGCGAATAACACGGCAGCCTAAAACGTATTGGCTTTCATCGGTTTAACATAAATAAACTGGTCAGAACTAATATCTGAGATTTGGCATTACTGGACAAACACGAATGGGGCGTTCCACTGTCACCCAACATCAGTACTCCATCTTGCGTATAAAATACTAGTAAGTATGGTACCAAATGTATGCATTTTGAAGCATGGTAACAGTGTTTGGAAATACACATTCACATATGAATACATAAAAGTCATTGCCTGGCTGTACCATAGGGAAAGGTTAAAGCCCCCCGACAATTGCCAAGGCCATATACTGTGCTTATATCCTGTGACTGAAGGAGGGATTAAACGTCCCCTGGTCATTTGGGAAAAACTGCCCCTTTCACCCGAGGCTTTAGCCCCGCCTCTTGCTTGTCTACCATTTCTTTTGTTTAACAACATGAAACCCCCTCATATCTGACACTTCACACGAGTCCTGCTTTCCTGGGCTACATGAGGAGCCAGGAGGACATTATTACATCCAATTCATTCTCTTTCCCTTCTCCACGGCTCCCAGCTCAGCTAAACCTCAAACGGTTCTTAATACAAATCCAACATATCCGAGAATAGATCACATCAAATAGCGGCAGCAGCACAGGAGAGCAGGTATAGAGTAAAGGCAGAAAACGCTGGAGAAAGTAGGACGCGTGCATTTACATTATATTGTATCCAAAGGTTAAAGTAATATCCTATGACGGGCACCTCTCCTGCTGTTTCTCATGTAATGCTGGGAGATTTCAGTCGCTTGTATTCTCTATATCGCCACCTTCAAACACTGAGGATTGTGCAAAATATAATATATATATATATATATATATATACATACATACACACACACACACACACACACACGTACATATATATATATATATTATATATATATACACACACACGAAGCTCTGCAAGGATTTAAATACAAATTCACTGCAACAGCTGGTTAGCTTTCAAGCTGTTGCAATGAATTTGTATTTAAATCTGTGGAGTACCGCCAAATGTGTTTTTCTATTACAAGGACGCTGAGGTACTTAACACCTTTATATGCAGAGTGCCAGTCATAAGGAGTGAGAGAATGAATATATATATATATATATATTATATATATATATATACACACATACATACATACAAATATACATACATGCACATTATACAACTCAACTTACCTTACCTTTCTTACCTATAGGAGTACACACTACAGCAAATTACACACACACACACAATAGAAGCACAGACCTGTAATGTGTCTATGCAGAATGACACTGCATTTTTAAAGAGAAAATAAGTAATCACCAGGTCCTGTATTGAATGTGAATAGGGGCCATAAAACATATTTATATACATTTGCATAACAGTTGCCTATCGTTCCTAGCGACAAGGCTATTCCTGAAAGTACTTCCCCACCTGGGATTTACTAAATGTTTTTAATGATCTCTATTTACAGACAATGCATTTGCTTCCTATGTGATCCTATAGGGGGTAATTAGTGACGTTAATAAAATATCTCTTTATATTTAGGAGGTAGAGTAACCACGGTATCACAAATTATTTTGTGGTTAAAATATATTTAGAGTATTTGGTGGATGAAATAATCATTTTGTTTTAATGGTTATATAGATTTATTTAACAAATATGCTCTGCAAGACTACAGTTCTGGCCACGGTAGAGCTTTACAGAGTTGCTGTCACCAGCAGCCTTCTTGTTTCTTTATTTAATATAATATACAGTATATATTTTTTTATTTATTTTTTACTAAACAGATGTTTATAAATAGACTGCTAATTAATTAGGAACCACTGTCATTGCTGCAGAGCTTCATGAACCATACTCCTCAGGTGCTGATTCCGTGTGATTTGATAGGCTGAGATCTCACGGATGTCATATTTGATGACATTACCATAATTCCACCGCACATGTCCAACGCTGGCCCTTTAAATAGACCGTCGACTTAGACATAAGGATAACGAACCTCCATCTAAAAAATGATGCACATTACCAGGGGAGGCGATCCAGTGATCTCGGGAAAGATTCCAAATGAGAAGCTCTAGTTGAATATGAATTATAATGGTACAAACACAAGACTTCCGTGGGCTCTATTCCAGCCTAATGTTTCGACCAACGCAGAATTTCATACATGCAGAAGCCTCACAAGCAGGGTGTACTATAAATACACCATAATTGGTGCCTATGAATAGGAAAAGTGCATCATCCGCAGCACCAGGCACTGGGGATCCTCTGTGTAACCCTCCGAATGGTATTTTATACATCCAATTATTCTGTGTCTCTATATTATACACACACACACTCCACAGCTAATAAATTAATGTAAGATTAGAACATAAAAAGAAAACCACCCTCATTCTAATGCTGGGAACACACCGGACTGATGGATATTCGTTCCCACATCGCAGCGACTGCCCTTGAACGGCGATTGCCCATCCACACAAATGAGTTAATGGACACCACGATCACCGTTCCATCCTTCATTATCGTACTACAGTAGTGTTCACTGTAGCTCCGGCGCGAGGCAGGGCGCCGGAGCTAGAGAGGGCACTTTCGTGCGCGCGCCGGAAGCGCGCGAGACCGAGAAAGGGGAGTGGTCATTGAAAAGGGGGCATGTCTACAAGACGGGTCCCCTTTTCGTCACTCTTGGGGGATGCCCGGCACTTACAGACACGTCAGGCAGCCCCCAAGCCCTGCAGACAGGGAGAATAGATGACAGGCGCATGCGCCCGGCGTTTATTCTCCGGACACTGCGACCCGCGGGTGAAGACGGCTCCCGCAGGCTGTTAGGGCAGGGCGCTTTTTGCCCTCCTTCTGGAGGGCAGGGCGCTTTTTGCCTTCCAGAAGGAGGGTAGGGCGCCGCGCTCCACTAAAACAGCGTAGCGGAAACGCTACTATAGGTCGCTAGCGATATCGCTAGTTTTAATGTGAACCTAGGGTCCATCGCTAGCGACGGTGGGAACGCGCAATCGCCGGTACACACTGAGCGATGTAGGCAATTTTGTCATTTAGAAACGGCAAATCGGCCAGACATCGCTCCAGTGTGTACCCAGCCTAAGGAGTGGACTATCCAGCTTTAAAAAGGTAAAGTACACACAGCAATGACATTTATGTGCAATAATATTTCAGTATAATGTGTTACCGGCCACAGATGCAAAGTAGAAGAACAAGTCTTTGGAGGTGTCAGAAGTAGGTCGGCGAGCTCCTGGGTGTTTCCTATCTTTAGAAGAACCTGTATGATATTCAGCACCTGATTAAAGATACCACACCAGGAAGTCCCTGCATGCTGCCATATCTTTCAGGGGTTGGGTACGAGATCCCGGCGGTCGGGATGGCGCTGGTCAGAATACCGACAGCAGCATTCCGACACCCATAAGAAAACGAGGTAAGTCTACTCCTTACCCTCTCTCCCCAGTGTCTAACCCTAACTTCCCCCTCCTGCACCCTAAACCTAACCCTCCCCCCTAGTGCCTAACCCTAATCCCACACCTTAACCCTCCCCCTAACGTCCGATACTTACCTTCGGGATCCCGAAGCTGTCGAGATTTAGGCGCCGGTATTTCGCCCGACTACATCCCACCTTCCAGACATAACATCTTATACGTTGTTACTCTTCACTGAATGGGTCAACTTAAACCACATCCTCTGCAATGTGATCCATTATGGACAACAAAAAGATAAAAGGGGCCTACTTATCAATTTTTTTTACTAAAAAAATAAATAAAAAATAAAATACTAAAATAATGTAAAAAGTGTGGTGAAACACCCTTTCATTTTTTTTTTTTTAATCACATACATTTATTAAAGGGCAATTGGAGAAGTTTTTATGAAAAACTATCCAATCCCTTTAATTCACATATTTTTAGTAAGCAGATCACATATCCCATACTTGTAATGGGAAATGTGATCTGCCCAGATTTTCTAAAAATATATTGTGAAAATACAGCAGGAAGCCCTGTGATAATAACTAGGGATGAGCGGTTCGGATTCTGTGGAATCTGAACAACGGGGATCAGAGTCAACCCGAGCCGCGGTTTGGGTGTTCCCACCTGACTCAGATCCCACTGCGAGGCCGAACGTCATCCTCCTGACATCAGATTCTCACGAGAGTTCGCCTCTACATAGAGGCGCCGAGACCGGGACTTGGCGCCATTTCACTCCAACGCTCCGCACGCCGCTCTGCTGATTAAGTGGTTGCGTCCAGAGACTCACAAGTGGCTGTACTGGTAAAGTGACTGTATAGGGGGCATACTGCACGCTGATTTATTCTGTGATATACTCTGCTGATTAAAGTGGCTGTGTCCAGACTCACAAGTGGCTGGCTGTGTGCAAAAAAAATAAAAAAAAAAGTTTACCAAAAAAAATAAAACATTTTTGTACCCCACTGTGTATACAGGCACCGTGACTGCTTGGGCAGTAGCCCTCTGTGTATAAAAGCACCGCGACTCCTTGGGCCTTAACACAAGTACTGTGACTCCGCAGTGAGTGGCAATGTTCCATAGATGTGCTTTAAACTGCGGTGTCTGTGCCGCTGCTCTGTTGCTTAGTAACCAGCCAGCTCACAGCAGCCTTGAAAACATGTTGAAAACAATATTGTGAGCTGTGAGGTGGTCTAAATTGACTGTAAATTAATGTTATTGAGGTTAATACTACTCTAGGAAAAAAAAAACCAAAACCAGTCACGGCAGGTTTGGCAAATCCAAATCCGGACGACAAATCAGAGCCAAATCCAAATCCAGCAAAAATGGTCTGGCGCACATCTCTAATAATAACGCCACCTTTAGATGGCGTTATCCAGGGTTTCTTCTGGTTCCCTGACTCCTGCTCTGCTCCAACAGGCAGAGCTGCCCCCCTGTGATCAGCTGTGTGGTCTAAATAGACCACAAGCTGATAACTATAACAAAAAAAAATAAAAAAAGTAAGTGTTAGAAAAACCACTTACCTGCATCCAGGGACCGGAGACTCTCCTCTGGGGCTCCGATCAGCTGGTCTCCGGGCTCCTGCACTGTGACCCTGGTCATGTGCTGCCTAGAATAGCCGACCGGTGCCACAGTGCAGGAGCCGGGAGTCCAACTGACCGGAGCCCCATAGGGAGGAATTCCCCAGAGCACCGATTACCGAGGTAAGTGAGCATGGGGGGGGGGGGGGTTTGGTTAGTCAGCAGTGCGTGTACAGACACCTTCTCACTATTTTTTACGAAAAACACAGTGGAGAAGACTGCGGAGGGGATTCGCAGGGACGGAGCCTTAAGGCAAGCTCTGTCCCTGCGAGGGATTTTTGAAAAATTCCTGTGAAATTTCCTCAATTCGCAATGCAAAATTTAGCCGAAAATATGCGTATTGAAATTTGAAGAGCAGATTGTAGTTAACAGGGCCCAAAAACAGAAAACCCCACCGTAAACAAACAAGCAGAAATTGTTACAATTATAATACATAGTAGTCCTATTTCTCACCCTATCATCCTCAGCAAACTTCATTTACAATGGCGGCCAGCACACTTGTGTATTACTAGTACCGGCAAGCAAATCACTGCGTAAAGAAAAGAAAAAAACAAAAACCACCACAACCCTATTCCTTGCCACCAGCATAATGGGAGCTAATTATTACACCTCAGTAAGATTGGCAGGAGAGCTCTGCATGGAACTAAAGAAATTATGGGGAAGAGGATGCAAACAATGTCATCTACTGACTGACTAGCTCTGTAAGACTGCATACCAAGCACCACCATAGAAACTAGGCAAAGCCTTGTAGTGAAAATATTTGGTCCCTGATGATTAAAAAACAAAAAAAAAAAAAAAAGGGTTACAGACCCTTTAAATGGTCAGTTCAAGTATATAAATGTGTCTAGTACGTACCTATAGGCCACCGGCAATGTGATAAACATTTTCAGCAAACTGCAGTTATATATTATCACGCTTCAGTACAAACCTCATTTATTGACACACACACACACAATGAAGTAGCATTATCTTACCCTAACTAAATATTTATCTACTCCATGGAAACTATAAGCAGTATATGGATTCAGGTTTCAAGTCAAGCGATTGATTCGTAAATGGAAAAGTATACACGGTTAGAGTCATCCTTTGCATAAAAAGCAATTAAAAGAATATGTATAATCAGGATCGAAAAGCCCACAAATAAAAGTGGCACAGCCAGGCAACTAACAACATTTATTGTCTCACAGATAGGTTATTACAGCCAGTATTAGTGTAAAGGTTTAAGACTCACAATAAGAATGCTGGGTAGAGAATAAGCAGCACCTACTTCTGAAAATAAATTTCAGGAGATTGTGCAAATAGCTCCTAGGGGGCATGTCCTGCTCTGGCCAATTGGCTTGTCTGTGGGAGTATTCTGCGTCACTCGGGGGCGTGGCCACAGCTGGAACCTATAGTACTGAGCACAGCATTCTGCCAGTGGGGTTCTGCGTGGGCGGCACGTCGCCAGGACTGAATGGCAGATTAATTTACTGCAAAAAAGTTGCAGCAATGCCACGGATAATGAAGACACTGACATGCAGCTTGGTAAATAAGGCATCCAGTGTAGAATTATGGGGGCATGACGGGGAGAATAAGACACACATATATATATATATATATATATATATATATATATATTTCCTCAAATATTTCCTTACCACACTATAAAAACACATACATTTTGGAATTCTAATAAAACCATACCTGGGAGGTCGCCCAGCAATCAACCATGTCAGTGAAGCCAAATGTTGCCTCTGGAACGCTATGGGATAGAGTTAGTAAACAAACTAAAAAAGGCGTCTCCTGTTCGCAAACGGCTTATTGCCATTTTTAAATTAATGAGGCTGCCCAGACAGCCTATGCTGAGAAGGGCTGAGCCGAGCAGGAGAGAGTTCACATCTTACGCAAACAATCACCATATCCCCTGCGCATGTGCCGTTCAGCGTTTGTGATGTGCGATGAGCATCACACAACTAGGACGGCAAAGCGGAGAAGACAGAGAACCGGGACAGGGGAGCGGAAAAACAGCCTCTTGTCTACATATTTCCATGTCAGCAGGCAGAAAGACACAGAACACATCCCAGAGATTATGGCCCTCATTCAGACCCGCTCGCTAGCGGGTTGATGTTGGGGCACTGTGGGTAAGCCCCGGAGCGAGTGAGAAATTCACTCGCTACAAACGGGGCGGCTGTCGATGATCGACAAACGGAGGCATTCCTGAAGGAACACTGTCGATGATCGACAAACGGAGGCATTCCTGAAGGAACACTGTCGTCTGTGGGCGGCCCTACTGACATCACTCGTGATGTCAGTAGTGAGCTTCCTGCTCTAATAGTAGTGAGCTTCCTGCTCTTAGAGCAGGAAGCTCACTGGGGCTTGCAGCAGACGAAACCCTCCCACAAGGGTCTCGTCGCAAGCTCGATGGTCACGACCATCACCTGGCCGCTCGCAAAAGCTGTGGGTGGTCACCCACAGCTTAGCGAGCGGCCAGGAGGCTGGATAAAAAAATTTTTTTTTTTTTTTTTTAAAGCGCCCGCCCTCATTCAGAGCGAGCGCTCGCTTTTTGCGAGTGACTCTGAATGAGGTCCTATGTGTTTTTTCATATAAGATGAGAGGCTTCACTTATATACAGTTGCTGCTGTATATTACAGGAGAAGGTCTGTATGACAAGAAAATGACCACGACTCCTTAGCGGAGAATGGCGATGTACGGAACAGCATGCTACATTCTGAAACCGCTTGGCAGTATTGGTTGGGTACGGGATACCGGTATTTGGAATCCCGGCAGTCAAAATCCCAACACCGGCATCCCGACAGGGTTAGGATACCAACACCTGCCGGTAGGTATCCTAACCCTCCCCGCACCCTAATCCTAACCCACCCGCCTCAGTGCCTAACCTTAATCCCTAACCCAGCTACTTACCTTCGGGTTGCCGACAGTCAGGATTCAGGTGCCGGTATTCTAAGCGCCAGCATCCCCTTTGCTGGAATAATAACCATAACCCGGCAACATGATCCGGACACTCTGGTAGGTTATGAAATATTGTTTAAACAAAATTAAAAAATATATGGATCTCTGCGCTTAATTATGTAATCGATGTAGATGAAACACAATTGACACAATATATAAGTTATTATATTACCACTGAATGCTCCAATCTGTTTTCAGGTGTTTCATATTCTCTCACTGTTCTGCCAGGTAGCCTGCGCTTTATATAGCAGGCCATCTATGGAGTAGACAGGGGAGTTTTTTGGATACCTACCTGACTATATTTCATACCCTCATGGTATATGTGATAGGTCCTCTCATGCTCCATTCACTACATTATGTACATGGAACACAGCAGCCACCTACCCCTTACTAACAAGTGAGTGGTTACTTTTCTATTTCGATTTTAGTACAATACCTGACTCTTTGTATGTTCCCTTTTGTCTATAACTACCACAATATCTTAACGATTTATCTACAATACTCTAATATTTATGTGTTGTGGTCTTTATGATCAATTGTGCGTACGACTCATTTAACCTGGACATGTATGATGTATTATGCCGCAATTTCTTTGGGTTATAAATGTTTCCGAGCAAATTGATTTAGGGACACGCAGAGAGTATTTGGTGGGTGGACACATTCTACCACAGTGCTCAGATGTAGCAGCGTTTTGTTTCAGTATCTGATAGATATTATTCTGATTATCACACTTGTTGTACTGTCATGAGATTTTTCACCCAGGCTACTTTCAGATTTTATTATGGGTATGTTATAATGTATCATGTTTTGCAACCATTAGAGACCATATATGATGTCATAGAGACCCATTTTCCTTGTACTTGGTTACATACTATGAATAATTTTTTGACTGTCTTTGATCTCTTGCATGTTGTATATCCTTGTATGAGACTTATATTTATCTCATTGGATGGTCTCATTTCCTAATAGAAGAGACTTTACTTACATACTCAATTACCAGCAGGTAACCATCGGATGGTTATATAATTCTCCGACTGATTTGGTTTATTCTCAAATACCCTGCTTAACCATATATATATGTTGTTTGTCCTCTATTTTGTCTGTCCTGAACTTTACTTTTATTTATATTTCCAATAAACGTTAAGTTTTACTTTATTATAGCAGAGAATTGTGCCCCTACAATATACAGTACTTTCTTTTCTTTCACTATGTAGTTTACTCTTTTGGGTGCACCTCCCATTACTTATTGGGGATTATTTCCCAATTATTACTTTTTGATTAAGGAGTTTTTCTCTGCTGTCACATATTAATACCAGTGCTTGGGCTTTCCCCTCAATCCCCTTTTCCCTCATTTTTTACAATATATAAGAATAATATTACTAACGATTGTTTTATTTATATTGACCGGTCAACCAAATGATCAATAAGAGGAAAACCTTTGGATACATTGAGATAACCTGAATATACCTGAGCACCTGCTAACCAGTATATTCCGAGACGCGAGACCAGCGTTCCCGGTGGACACACGCTGATAGTCGGAGTGGAGGCCGGGATCAAGACGCGGCTGGAACAACATCACCTCTCCGCAAGGTTAGCCGATTCATTGTCGCCTCTCCGGGTACATCAGCCTCCTCCGACACCTGCACGCTCGTACAAAAACCTGGATGTGGACATATCAATATCACATACTTGAATCCCACATGAGGTTGTCTCTCAGGATATGAAGCTGCATGGAGAATGTTTTGATAGAGCATAAAACTACTTTAACTACTGGTGAGAACATCGCAATATTAATACACGCAGGTGTGGACTTTCAAGCATTATCTAATTTTGCACTGGAGAGAATATATTTATATATTACACACACACATATACACACATTTTTGGATTCACCTCCTTCAGCAATCCTTTTTTATATTGAGACTGTTTAATAATTTTACAGCATTAATGTTTTTGTGATTGTTTTTTTTTTTATTTAGTTATTTATATTGACCGGTCAACCAAATAATCACTAGTAAAATTATTCTTAAATATTGTGTCAATTGTGTTTCCTCCACATCGATCTTCTCAAACAGAAGTAAAGCTCAGAGATTTATATATTTTTTTAATTTCTAGATACACCCGGAATCCAGGTGTTTATATGTGCTGCCACAAACGCATTTTGTTTTTCTGCCGCTAATTTAATACAATTATTATGCGGATTTATTCTTTTTTTTTTTTTATTTGGACAAACATACTCAATTCAATTCGCGCTGGGATCGGTTATTCTTTATTGTATTTAAACAAAAATAAAACTTTTTATTGCTATAGTGCGTAGATTGGGTTCATTATATATATTGATGCTACATGAAGGCGAGGATACAAGGACACTTGAGAGCTATGGAGATTTCCCCATTGAGTTGCAGTCAATAGATCTACATTAAAAAGGTCGACAATGTCTAGATAGACACATGGTAGACAGTAAATAGGTAAACAGGGTCAAAAGTTCGACATTGAATTGTTTTTTGTTTTTTAGGGTTAGGCACTTACCGAAGGTTTAGGGTAAGACACCAGGAGGTAGGGTTAGGCAGTTAGGTACCAAAGGGAAGGTTAGTGTGAAGATTAGGGTTAGAAACCGAAAGAAAAACTCCATGTGTCAAAATTTTTTGTGTCCTTTAGACCCTGTCGACCTTTTGTCCCTGTCTAATACGTGGGGTCTATCTTTTATACCAAACCCCTACCCATTAGGGGAATTTAAAATGAAAGAATTCTGCTTATTTCCAATGCTGGTTTATCGGTCCAATTAGTTATATGTGAAAATGGTCTAAATGGTTGAATATTACAAAAACCATAAATTCTGGCGATGATTTATACTGTTCACAAACAGGGGACGATTCCATTGTTTTTTAAGGCGGCTTTGTTTAGGGCACTCGGCAAAGCAATTCAATTGTTGCTCCATTCTGGCGTGATAAGCGCCAGTGCCGGCATTTCTGCTCGCACCCTCAGGAGAGTACGAGTACAAATGTGCAATAAACCTGTCCTGGTTAGGGCGCCCTAACCAGGACAGGTTTAGCAATTTTACGCTACTAAACCCGGTCTAATTGGGCGAGCGATAATTAATGGACGCCCAGAACAATTGAATTGCAACACTAGGCGCTAATTGCCACCCACAAAACCTGGTGCGGTTGCTTTCTTTATCTACAATCTGTATCTCCTGTCACATGGACACACATGTACTGTACATAACATTTTGTGTGATGCGCCCAACATCATGTCCTCCTCTGGCCTCAGTATCCAACCTCACTCAACTATTACAGCTTAAAAAATTAAAATCGAGGCTTTGGCTTAGCTTGGACTGGCATTGCACTGCCTTGCCCCAAGTGTTGTGTGCGTTTCCTAGCAGTGCCGACATTAATATGCCCTACAGCAAAATGGTCTGCCCAGCCTCCCCTCGCTGCTTCCAGGTATCCGTTAAGTTTTGGGGTTATCCCCCACTGTGTATCACATTTCTATGAACGGTTTCCCTTGTCATCCTGTTCATGGGCAAGATGAAAAACATGTATTTCATATTTTACATTCACATACTGTAACCACTATAGTGTGCCCAAGGGTATCCGGATTTAAGAGCGACAGTGTCCAGATAGACACTAAATGGGTTGACAGTGACACCAGATGGTCAACAGGGACAAAAGGTTGACTGTGCAAAATGTCAACAGGGACAAATGGTCGACACGTGAAGGGACAGTTAAGCTGGGTACACACTGACAGATACATTGGCCGATCAATTGATCGGCCCATGTATTGCTGCCCGCCGGGCAGTGTGTACCCGCGATAGGTCGGTGAATGTCGGCGTTCACCGACATATCGCATTTGCTGTGCAGCACAGCCAATGGACAGATATGTCTGCAGACATCTCTGTCCATCGGCAGGTGTGTTTGGGCCGTCGGCAGATCGCCCGTACACGCAGCGGCAGCCGCGAGGAGGGGGCCGGGACACGCCCCCCGCCGGCCGGGACACGCCCCCTGGTCGCCGGGACCTGTGGGCAGGCACAGATGATGGTTGTTCAGTGTGTACGAACAACCATCATCTGCAGATATATCTGTATAGTGTGTACCCACCTTTGGGGTTAGGCTGCCTCCTTTGTAATATGGTTTTATTTCACGCTAATGTAATGTGCTTTTTCGGAGAAAAACTATATAATTATTCTTTTTAAAATGCACATCTCAAATTTAAGATGTGTACGTCAATTGTGTAACAAATTTACTTTCTATCAAACTAAATATAAATGTAGCACAAATAAACTTATTTTAAAATGTATTCAATCCTATTGTTTAATGGTCTAATTCAGAGATGATTTCACAGTAACTTCACACATCTCCCCGATTATAGATCACCTGGTAAATACCAGACGCTGATCACAGAACGAATAGACCAGATAGCCATTTAACTAGCGGTAGTAAATCATACCACAGTCCTATTAGTCAGCCAGTATAATGGGAAGCAGTTAATATCCCAACAACCGGGATGCGGCTGCCAAAATCCCGGCGCCGGGATACCGATCACCGAGACAAGACCGGCGCCGGAATCCAGACATAACTGGGGATGCAGACGCCAGAATCCCAGCAGCCCAATCATAAGGACACCAAGGCAAGGTAAGTATCAGCCGCGGGGAGGTGAGAGTTGGGCACCCCCAGGAAGACTAAGGGGTCTATTTACTAAGCAGTGTTAGGAGACAGAGTGAAAAGTGATAAGGTGCCAGCCAATCAGCTCCCAACTGTCATTTTTCAAACACAGCCTGTGAGATGACAGTTGGGAGCTGATTGGCTGGCACCTTATCACTTTCTTATCACTTTTCACTCTGTCTCCTAACACTGCTTAGTAAATAGACCCCTTAGGATTAGACAAACCCTGGGAAGGGTTAGGCACCACAGTGGAAGAGTTAGGGTTACTATACTTACCTGCCCGTCGGGATCTCTCATCAACGCGCTTCCGGCATCGGTATATTCAGCCGACTGGATATCATGACCAACCCCATTATAATATCTTCTACCTCTTCATGTTAAACATTGTTGTTAAAAGGCTGATGATGGCAAAGTTGTGATAACCAATAGTATACAAGGCCAATATTTAGGTTCTGTGTTAAGGGTTGAACCAAGTGGGGGCATCTATAACAGGCGCAGCGAAGGAATGCACTTGCAGGTCGTGACCCAGTATCTTTACTGCGCACGTGCGCCCATTGGACCGCATGCAGTACAGCCTACTGGAGAAGGATGGGCAGATCCTCCTCCGGCGATACTGTAACCTATACATGCCATGGCGACACGCAGATGGTTCATCTATAGCGATAGAGCTCTGAAAAGATTTTAAGAGCTTTAATTTGCTCAGACCCCATTAAGAATTATGGAGACGGCGGTACTCTGCGCTGGCAGGAATGCTCTCTAATAACGCTCGCTTTAAGCTTTTCCTAAATAGCACAGATACTTAAATCAGCCTAAAATGTGTTTAAGCTTTGATAAATAGGTCCCTAATATAGATAACACAAGCTACAGCAACGTCTTAGATATAAAAGTTATGCTGCAGGAAGAAACCAAGCACAGTTACATAAAGGGGGTCACTGACCCCCACCTAGACCTAATACAACAGAGGAACACCACACATTTAACCTCCTTATGCCCCAAAGCCGGGACCACGACTAAACTGTGCCCTTTGTGCCTGCGTGATCTAAATGCCGTCATATATACCAGAATGGCAGCTGCTGAACGTCAAGCTAATAGGGATATATCAAGATGAGGAGTTTCTCGGTTCCTCCCCAACACAGGGCCTTTTGTTTTAGGACGGTCGGTAACAAGCTTCAGCCCATTCATATACAAAAAAAAAAAAAAGGAGAAGCGGTAATACATCTAATGATTGCTGTTCCAGTAACAACTCTTCAAATACCCCTCTCCCAAATTCTATACATTGCAAGTTACATGTATGAATGTGTATCTGTACCAGTCACAGTTATGATTCTGTCAGGTACTGTACACTGGTGTCGCTCCACCACTGCCCTCATGGCGAACCAGGCCCCAGGGAATGACACAGAAGTGTGTAATACACACAATTTCCCAATGTCAAGAATGATGTATGTCTGCATTTACAAACAACTCCGCATACAGATGTGCCCTCATACACCTAGCCTCAACACGCCACGTGCCCTCCTACACCTAGCCTCAACACGCCACGTGCCCTCCTACACCTAGCCTCAACACGCCACGTGCCCTCATACACCTAGCCTCAACACGCCACGTGCCCTCATACACCTAGCCTCAACACGCCACGTGCCCTCATACACCTAGCCTCAACACGCCACGTGCCCTCATACACCTAGCCTCAACACGCCACGTAGACCTAATACACCTAGCCTCAACACGCCACGTGCCCTCATACACCTAGCCTCAACACGCCACGTGCCCTCATACACCTAGCCTCAACACGCCACGTGCCCTCATACACCTAGCCTCAACACGCCACGTGCCCTCATACACCTAGCCTCAACACGCCACGTGCCCTCATACACCTAGCCTCAACACGCCACGTGCCCTCATACACCTAGCCTCAATAAGCCAGGTGGCACGAGATGCCTCGTGTAAGTGAGCTGCCAGGTCCAGTGCGACTGCTTGCGCAAATTGTCCTCTTAGCCCAAAATTGCGTCATAGTTGCAATGTGATGTGACTAGGACGCACCAGGAGACTGCGCTGATTAATGCGATATGCGACACTTATCTGCGTGTAACAGAGCCTGTAAATGAAGCACAACGGAACCTGACGAGGAAAAAAGCTGCAACCGCTACATCGAAGCACTTTGTATACAGATTCAGAGTCAGCCGCACACAGATATAAAAGGGTCGCAAATCAAATTAATCGGCGCAGTGTCCTGGTGCATCTTAGGTGCATTTTCGGGCAAAACAGAAAAAAAAATATTTAAAAAATAAAATTTGAAATCCGGACCTGGCAAGTCGAGAGGGGCCGTTTGGCGTGACTGCAGCAATAGTGTATGCGGACACTTCTACATATGAAAAAAGTTACTTATTGCCAAATTTAGGAACGTATTCAATTTGGAGCGAAAAGCCGATTCCACTATTCCCCGTATTCAATTTGGCCGACTTTTCTTGAAAACTCAATGCATCAGACCCGGCGAAAAATTATCACCGAGGAGTAGGTGGCAAGAAAGTGCAGAATTGGGGTTTTGGGGTGCAGACTGCCAAAAACCACCTTGCACCCCTTGGGCAGTCCCCGAAAAGGTTTTCTTAAAAAAAAGAAAAAAAAATTTTTTAAAAAGGTACCCTAGTAGTTTTGTTTTGGGGGCAAAAAAAAACAAAAACAACAGTTGGGGGGACAATCTTTAAAAATAGCGTAATAGACTTGGGGGGTCCCCAAGTATGTCCCAGGTGTTTTTTTTTTTATTGCAGCTGGTTGCGGCAGGTGTATTTTTTACGTTTTTTTTAATACTTCACATTAGCCACTTTAAAATATGCTAGCACCCATTTTCCTGTACCCCAAATTTGATGGGACTACTTATTTTGCCCAAAAAAAAAAAAAAAAAAAAACTTCCTAACTGCTATTCTTCACCACCTTCTTAAAAATGCAAAACAGCAGCTATTCAGACCGTTTAAAGACCCCACATACCTTTAGCAGGTCTATTCGGGGGTCCCTTAAGTTAACCCCCATGTCAGAGCATCTTTTGGGGGGTGTCAGGCTGACTTCCCCAAAAATGACAGGACTTTTCGCTGATTACGAATTTGCCAGGTCCCGTTTTCGCCAATTTCAAATTGAATTTGGGGATACGCTGGGACACGCGCAATACTTTTTCGCACCTGAAACCAGCGATGACGGCAAAAAGAACGGCCACGGCCTTTTCGCTGCAAGTTGAATGCGGAGCTTAGTGTTCACAAATTTTCTTTGGGTTGACGCTTAAAATGTACGTGGGACCTATACACAGAGCGCAACCCCCAACTGTAACATGATATAGGTTTCATACAATTATAATGTAGCACATTGTACTTGTCAGTAATACACAAGAACACATCCCATGCATGAAGCAGGCGAGAAACACCTCCTGATGAACACAGATTATAGTTACACAGGTGCCATGTCACTAAACCAGGGTCATGGGCAGAGCAGCATACAGAGGATGGCAACATTTAGCTGGCAGAAGAATATATATATATATATATATATATATATATATATATATATATATATATATATATATTTGGCAAAGCTCAGGCTTGCAGTTAGACTATGCAAGCTTGGAAACACTTTCTGCTGACATATAGGATCACAGGAGACCTTCATCTGACTCAGCACAGGCCGAGCCCCTAATGGCTTGTCACCCGCCGCTGGCCATGTTTTTCCAGCACGGCGGAGGCAGGAATGTTAGGAACAGACACTGATGTGAATACAGAATTAAGGGGTTTATTTCCTAAGCCTTGGATGGAGAACCTACCAGCCAATCAACTCCCAACTGCCATGTCACAGGCTGTGTTTGAAAAATGACAGGAGCTGATTGGTTGGAACTTATTTCCACTAAGTCTTAGTAAACAGACCCCTAAATCTTCAGCAAGTTCATGAAGCCCACCAACCATTCGACAGGCCAGTCTGGGAACATGACCAGGGTTGTTTCCATAACATATGGTTAAACTGTTTATTTTGTTTTTTTTAAATAGACAAATTGGGAGCATATGACTAATTCTAGCGCATGCCAATTTCATCCCAGTCATCTAAGAAATATTTCACGTATCTATATTGGGCAATTCCAGGCCTCGCTAAACAGATCACTATGGCTGCTTGGTGTCCAAAACATAGGATTTATTATTGTTGCTATTAACTTATACAGTGCCAGCAAATTCCATAGTGATTTACAAGTTGGAACACAGTAATAAAACAAGACTGGGTAATAATAACCGGCGGACAATGAGGTAAGAGGAGCCTGCTCACAGGCTTAAGGTGCATACACACGTAACGATTTTTTGAACGATTTGTCATTAACAACGTAGATATCGTTCAAAAAATAAAAAATAAATAGCTCAGTATCTGAGTTATAACATTGAACGATAATGGTTCAAGCGCGCACCCGTTTGTAGTTATTGTTCATTTCAGACTGTCCAACATAACGATTTTCATTAAGGTTAAGAACATTTTTCGTTCATCGTTGTAAAAATCGCTCATTACACTTCAAAAATCGTTCACTTTTTCAAGGGAAAATCTGATCGTTACGTGTGTATGCACCTCTACACTCTATAGGTCAGTTTTGCTTTTTTGTATCTACTCACTATTAATAAATTACGATTTGTCACCAAAACGACGCATACATACACTTTGGGCTTCATTTAACAACGAGCCCTTTAGCCTTTCCAGGCTTCGCCGAGCCCCCGCCGTGTGGAATCGCATTGTGCGCATTAGGAGACGGCATTCGGTTATTCGCATTACATAGCAGCCATTTGCTGCGTGTGGTAGACTGCTGGCAACACGGCGAAGGACGGTACTGCGGAGACGGACACCGCAAGATCTCGCAGGTAAGTTACGTTAAATACTGGCGGCACATTAATTAGTATTACCGTGATACTAAACAGAATATTCTGCCGGTAAATAAGCATTGTTAGAGGAACAGAGCCCTTAGTGAGAAAAGAGCACATGAGATGAACTGAAGCTGAACAAAGGCCATTATAAAACAGAGTAGTAACCCTTGTCCTGTCATTTACAATCAGGGTTATGAATATATATCTTTCAGCCAGTTGGAGAGTATTAATTAACATTCCACAAAACGTACGCTGCAACGCTTCTAATGCAAAGCAGTGAGGTCCCAAGTCCTGCCACAGGGACATCAGTATGTAACATAATATGTGCCCAGGCTCTGCCCTTCACGCACAAGCTGCCAGCCTGTAACCAGGGAGTAATCTATGCTGTTCTCTTCACTCATATTTACATCACACCTGACAGCCAGAGGCTCCCAGCATTTGTGACCTGCACAAGACACAGCTCCCCATAGCTACCAGCACCATCCTATAGCATTGTAAAGGGAGGTACAGCAGGCATCAGAACCCCCTCACCCCCCCCCCCATAAGAATCAGAACCCCCACCCCCAGTAAGTGTCAGACCCCTGACTCTTGTATAAGGGGGCAGATCGCTGCAATACAAGACCCATCCTCCACAGCACATCAGAGTGATGCCAGGCCCCCTAAGCTCTGCTGCATGCTAGACCACCGCTCCCTGTCCTGCTCTATCCTGGGTGGGGGAGAGAGACACACACAGGGGAGCTTGCGATAGGGCCCATCCCTGGTCCTTCATGCAGCCTCATGGTAGCCACACAGACAGACAATGTGCTATAGGGGGTGGGGAGGCGATGTCCCACCCTGATCCCTTTGTCACACTGCACAGCACAATGTAGCATTCCCAGCACCCATTCTTCCTCCATACTAGCAGCCCATGTATGGCAGGCTGTAGCCCATGTCTTGTATGTGATATGCAGCCCATGTATGTGACTCACAGCCCATGTCATGTATGTAATATGTAGCCCTTATATGTGATCTCCACTGCCCATGTATGTAATTTAGTAGACCATGTCATGTATGTGATATGTAACCCATAACCATGTATGTAGTTCTGTAGCCCATGTATGTAACCCACAGCCCATGTATGTAAATCTGTAGCCCATGTATGTGACCCATAGCCCATGTATATTCTGTAGCCCATGTATGTGACCCACAGCTCATGTATGTAAATCTGTAGTCCATGTATGTGACCCACAGCCCATGTATATAAATCTGTAGCCCATGTATGTAGATCTGTAGCCCATGTATGTGACCCACAGCCCTTGTATGTAAATCTGTAGCCCTTGTATGTAAATCTGTAGCCCATGTATGTAAATCTGTAGCCCATGTATGTGACATGTAACACATCATGTATGTGGGTCCCCTCTACCTCCCCCTCCGGGCACACAGGCCGGCTGTGACCTATAGCTGATGGTCAGTCGCAGGGAGCGGGCCCCGGATCTGGGCAGCAGCCGCCGTGTTACAATGTATCACATCCCATTGTCCCGCTACCTGCAGACTCCGGGGGATTCCTCCTCCAGCGCTGCCCCCCAGCCGGGCCGCCGCCTATGGCACACGGGGGACCATCCCGCCGCTCTCCGCCCCTCTCCCCGCTCCGGCGTCCGGACAATCTCGGCGGCTTCTTTAATTTCACCCCCTTTGACGTCACGATTTGGAGAACGACGTCTCACCCATTGGCCCGCCTCCCACCTCCTTCCTGCCTCCTGGTTGGCCGAGGTTTGTGCCAGTCGCCCAGCCCCACTAATCACCTGGGTCCTAGCGCCGGCCCCGATCTCAGCCCATCACGTGTGAGAGTATAAATGATGAGGCCCCCCTGGGCTGAAGAGCTTACACTCCACTGCTGTGTGTACCCTCCTTATGTGCTCCAGCATATGCAGTGCTCCTGGATCTGCACACTGCCACTGGCTGGGATGTCATCTCCTTCCAATGAGTAGTTTATTACAGTAGGCAGTCACAGAGATAGTCATTGCTATAATTATAAATAATAATAGTAATAATAAGTATTATTATTATTATGGTTGTTAGAGAGAAAGGGACATTTATGACGCTGCATAACATTCAGGCAGGTGACACCTTTGGGACATTGCGCAGCTATACTTTGCACAAATGTGCGCAGGTTATAGTGCCCTGATCATAGACGATTTATCTGGGGAGGTGGCGGCCAGTTCCGCGCGGGTCCGCTCCCCTTTGTGCCAACACACGCGCAGAGAAGACTCTGATACATGCGCATGTCTCTGGGAAATTGTCACCGCCATTTTCCCCATGCTTTCTGTAGGACGGTGGAAAGGTGAGTATAGTCAGGGGGTACCCGGGTACAGAGTGAGCGCTGTCACCCCCACTTGACTCAGTGGACTTATGTGCTCCCATTATAGATACAGTAGAGCTTATTTCCCCTTCGTACTAGGGACCTGAAAGTGACGTGAGTGCAGTTCCACGCCCTTTAAGGCCACCTAAAGAAGAAAGTTGTCCCCTCGCCCTGCTTCGGGCTCGGTGGCTCGCTACGCTTGCCACAAGATTATATGCCCCCTCTATGCCAACATGGATGGTAGGGAATGACGTTGGACAGTAGCTGATGACGTCAGGGTCCTCTCCACAAAGGGAATTTAGATATTACCTTATAGATACATCACAGCAGGGCCGCTACTAGGGGGGCTGGAGGTGCACGTGCAACGCTGCACCCGGCGCCAGTGTCCTCCGGCGCTGCAGAGAGGCTCCAAGCTGGACGCCCGCTGAGATGTTATTACCAGCGGGCGCCCGGCTCCTTCTCTGCAGCGACACGGTGGAGCCGGAGGCTAGAGTTCTCTCCTGAACTCCAGCTTCCGGCTCTCCCCACGGGCACTATGGGAGAGACATCATGATGACTCCCCCATACTTCCGAGGAGCAGCCGGGCGGACCGGACGCGATACTGGATGCAGGAGCAGGGTTCAAGGTATGTATTTTTTTTTTAATAAGCTGCACTACAGGTGCATTATTATGGGGGCATAGACATTACCACAGGGGCATTATTATGGGGCATGGCCAATACAGGGGCATTACTGTATAGGCACTATAGGGGCATTACTATTGGGGCATGGGCACTACAGGGGAATTACCTCAGAGGCATTACTATGGGGGCATGAGCACTACAGGGGCATTACTGTATGGGCACTCCAGGGGCATTACTATGGGACCATGGGCACTCCAGGGGAATTACTATGGGGGCATGGGCACTACAGGGGCATTACTGTATGGGCACTACAGGGTTATTACTATGGGAGCATGGGCACTACAGGGGCATTATTATGGGGGCATGGGCATTTTCACAAGGGCATTACTATGGGGGCATGGGCAATACAGGGGCATTACTGTATAGGCACTACAGAGGCATTACCACAGGTACATTACTGTGGGGGCACTACAGGGGCATTACTATGGGAGCATGGGCACTACAGGGGCATTGCTATGAAAGCATGGGCTCTACAGGGGTATTACAAGGACATTAATATGGGAGCATGGGCACTACAGGGGCATTACTGTATGGTGGGCACTACAGGGGCAATACTATGGGTGTATTAACATATGGGCATTACTATGGGGGCATTACTATATGGGCTCTACTACAGGGGCATTGCTATGGGGCATTATCATATGGTAACTACTACAGGGGCATCACTATATGGGCACTAGTACAGGGGCAATTACTATAGGGGCACTGATGCAGGGGGGAATTACCAGGGGGGGCGCCAAATTACTGTCTTGCCCCTGGTGCCAAAAATCCTAGTTTCGGCCCTGATCACAGTATAGTTGGTGGCGCCTTCAGAGGGTTCCAAAAGTTAGCATATTCCATTTGGAATTAGCTGTCTGAAACTGGGCAGATTGCAATGTACTTTCCTGATTTCCGTCAACATTTCAGATTGCACGAAAATATATTTTAAGCTGCCCTCCCCGGATAGCCGTGGGAGTGGTGCCTGTTCGTTCATGAAGCAGCAGCTCTGTATTTGCAGTCTGGTATTGGTCTGTGAGCGCAAATCCCCCACTGTAGCATCACATGACCCTGACTGCTGTCCGGGGGTTGTGAGAAAAGTTATGGAACCTTGGGAAAATTACTGCATGGTGCCAAACTCAGGAAACTCTTCTTCTGCCGTATGATTAAATGCCCCCCATAAATCTGCGATGTATTGGGCCAATTCACTGATCCCCAGGCGCTGGGGTCAGAGCATCGGTGAAATACAACATGTTGGATTTCACTGGTTTACCAGTCACGATGAAAGCATGATCGTGATTATGAAATCTGGGATTTTTATCTTATAAACTTTCACTGATTCCCCGACAGATTGGCGACCATCGTTGGCCACCGGTTATCATTTCCGACAGGCGGGTCGGCAGTTCCGGTCCAATCAGGGTATTGGTGAATCGACCGGCAGATGTATGGGGCCCATTAGTTTGTGGTCGTTTTGCAGAAGTTGCGAAGTTCTAGTGATACAATATTTAAGTTCCACTTCTGCTTCTCCTTTGAACGGAATGCCATGCCACACTGTGGGGCTGATTCTGTATCACATACAAATTGGCTGTAGCTGCGGGCAGCCATAGACGTCTGGTTTACTAGTATATACTCACTTGAGCATCCGCGCGACTAATGCGATGATCTGTGCGTCTGTAAGTGGGATGCCTTGGCAGTCATTGATCTTAGGCCATTCACCGCAAACCGTCATCATTAGAATCATGCTGCTGCGTTTAGGGCACTGCGAGTGACATCGCAGCCCCAGATCCTGCACATGCGTAATGCGGCTTTTGCGCATGTGCAGATCTAAAAACACAGGGTTTGCATAATTCCCTGAAATAGGCCTCCTACTGCTCTGTCCAATAGGGACTGTGAGAATTTCCCATTTACCAAGAGCCGAAAGCCTAGCTTCTTGGAGGTTGGCTAGCATTCACAGCGATCAGTGGCTGGCATATGATTGGAGGAGAGGTACTGTGTGGGCGGAGTTGCCATATTAAGACTTTTTACTACAATGATAACAATAGCATTGAGGACATTGAGGAGAATGGTGAAGATCCTGTAGCTCTGTGCCTTGACCTTATTTTGGGCACTCTAGAATCGCTAAGGGGGAGATATATCAAGCCTTAGACAGAGATAGAGTGGAGAAGTTGCCCAAAGCAACCAATCGGCTTATAACTATCATTTATCTGGTACAGTCTTTGGGGTCAATCCAATTAGGTGCGAGGTGCTATTTTCTCTTGGAATTCGCATATTGAATTAATTTTGCAATCCAATTAGCAATCGCACTGAACCAGTCAGACTGAATTCATATTTTTCCATTTGCACCTCCCTGAGGAAAATTTTTATTTAAGGTTATAATGCCGGGACACTGTGCTGAACCTCTTGGAACCCCCCCACTGACTATTTAGGCATTTGGAAGTTTCCAATTAGCATAATTAGTCCAATAATTACATGTCATTTTTTGGGGTAAAAAAATAAAAATGTTCTCAAATTACCCCAAAATCAAATTTTCATTAGTTTAGACACCCCAAATTTAATTACATTTCTTTAATTGAAAAATATATGTAATTTTTTATGCATTTTTCAAAGTACCCCAAAATCACCTTTTTTTTAAAAAAAACTTTTTTTAAACAATTCTCATTTAATACATTTGAGATTAAACAAAAATAATTTGCTTTTTATAATTTTTTTGCATTTTTGAAAAAAAAAAACCAAATCAGCCATTTGACACTATTTAAAAAAACTACAGTACCTTCCTAATGCCCACAAACAGCATTCTATACGGTCCTGCTAATGAAATTAACAATTTTGGAGGGTCCTGGAGGGTCTCCCCACTTTTTCATGTTCGTCTCTCACATCACATTTGGCAGTCAATTCGCAAACCTCCGCTGCGAGTACATTGAATAGGCATTCTTAATTGGATTGGAGAATTCTCGGGTGCGCACATTCGCGCGAAGTATGTGAGTTCATGAAACAAAGTCGCTATTCGCAATACGCACATATTTGGATTGACCCCTTTGAACTGACAGAAGCTGATTGTTTGGGCAACTGCTCCACTTCATCTCTCTCCAAGCTTAATATCTCTCCCCTACAGTGTGCAGAAAAAAAAAAAATATTTATCCTAGCTATAATCACTCAACTGCCTACCCCATATAGGGCGTGGTATGAACCTGACTACAAACCAACTTTGAGAATGGCCGCTCTATGTCGTCCATTTGGGACTAGCTCTGAAACAAGCCAGGTTTCTGTCCTGTGCCGGGATTTTCACTTTACTGACAGTAAAGTCCAAAGTTTGGGAAAAGGACATAGTTCAGCCCAATGAAGTAGGAAAACACGATATATGTACTTCCTGTTTTGTGGTGCGAAGCCAGAAACCAGAGTATCATGCTCTGACTTTTTCTTTTTACATATTTGCAGAACTATACAGTAGGCAGGAGCATTGAGAATAGGGTGGGTGAAGTCATTCCCCTTTCAGCATTTGCTGATGATGCTCCAAATCAGCAACATGGTGTGCCCAGGTCCTCTACATTGTGTGACCATTGTCAGGACTGGGAACTTAGGACTGCTCAGTATAGGCTCAGGTACTTGGTCATATATAAGTCCTTCTTATAGATGTAATAAGCAACAGGACAATATATATACGTGGGTGTTATCAAATAGCAAGAACAAGATCAGCAATTATGGTAGGCACTGGGCTGGACTGTGACCGGAGTGGACCTGGACTTGGAGACCACTGGTAATTGAATAAGACCACTTGGATAATGCACTGGAGTTGGAGTGGAACCAGATTTGGAGAATACACTGGAGTCAGAGTCATCAGAATGACTAGCGCAACTAGCATGGGAGCTAGAAACAATGCATGTGTCAGCTACAAAGTTAAGGTGCTGAATGCTGTGAGGAGCAAAGCTTTATACCCTGTGCATCACTGGGATTTGCTGATGCCATCAGGTGGCCACCGACCTGAATACCCATTGAAGACTTAGCGGTCAGCTGACCAGGATCAACACGGCGGCACCCAGTGTCCAGGGCGGGTGGGAAAACCACTGGAACCCAGAGCCCCTTGAGACCACCAGCACACTGAGGACCCTCCAGAGACACACCTAGCTGGACAGGAGCTGCCATGACTGTTCCAAGTGTCTGAAGCCAGTGGGAATGACACTGGAGCTCTGGCCCATGAGGCCACTGCCATGCTAGGGCCCTGCCGACAGCACTCTCTGCGAGACCCCAGGCCAGGAACCCCGCCAAGACAGTGCAGCATGACCCTGAAGGTGAGCATGGTTCCTAACAGTACCCCCTCCTCCAAGGACAGCATTTGGGTTTAGACAGATTCTTCTGGTGGAAAAGCTTTACCAGCAGAGGAGCGTGAACATCTGTGGACTCAATCCAGGTTCTTTCCTTTAGGCCACAGCCCTTCCAATGGATGAGATATTGAAGATGACCAAAACGATGACGGGAATCCAAGATTTGATTTACCTCATACTCCATTCCTCTGAGTGTCTTGATTCTAGGAGTCTTAGGTGTTGAAGATTAAAATCGGGTTAAAATGAATGGTCGTAGAAGAGCTATGTGGAACTTCATGCTAGGAATTTTAAGTCGAATGTTTCGAGTTGAGAGCCAAACACAGTCTCCAGGTTTTAAAGGCAGGAATGGCTAGACATTTCTGATCTGCAAACTTCTTGTAGCTGGAAGAGACTTTTTTGATGGACTAAAGAGTATTGGTAGCCGCCGGGACATCTATAGCAGATAGTGATTGAAATTCCGAAACACAAGGATGAGAGACGAAGACTGTGAAGAACGAAGTAGAATTTTTAGCTGTATAACTGGAGTTATGAGTAAACTCAGCCCAAGGCGGTAGATCCACCCAGTTGTCCTGGGAAGAGGTCAGGTACAAACAATTGAAGGTGTCCAGGTCTTGATTTACCCTTTCTGTATGTCCATTGGTTTGAGGATGATAAGAAGAAGGCAATTTTAATTTGACCAGCAAAGTGGAACACAGAGCTCTCCAAATTCTGGCTACGAACTGCACGCCTCTATCCAAGATTATTTCCATTGGGTGGCCATGAAGTCAAAACATCTCACGTATGAAAATAAACGCCAGTTTGAGATGCAGATGGAAGACCAGACAAGAGGTATAAAATGAGCCATCTTTAATAAGCGGTCCACTACCACCCAAACTGTATTGCATCCTTTGGAAACAGGTCCATTTATAAATGGGTCCACGGTTGCTTGGGTAGACAAGGGCTGAAGAGGGACAAAAGGTTTGATGCAGATTCTTGTGCTGTGCACATTTAGTACAAGAAACAATGAAGTCCTGAACATCATGTTTCATGGAAGGCCACCAGTAGGAGTGAGAAAGAAATTCAAGTTTTCCGAATTCCGGCATACCCTGCTAACAAGGATGCATTAGCCCAGGTTAAAACATTTTGGCGAAGTTCCGGATGAACAAACATTTTACCGGGTGGAGCTAATTGAGTATTAGCAAAAGAAAGAGGATTAATGATAGGACGAGATTCTTGATGGTTAACCTCTTCCTCAGTAGACTAGGCATGGGATAAGGCATCTGCAATCCTATTCTAGGCACCAGGGAGCAAGGTGACTTTGTAGTTTAACCTTGAGAAGAATAATGCCCAACAAGATTGCCGAGGGTTAAGGAATTGTGCAGACTTTAAATACAGCAGATTTTTATGATCAGAAAAAATAGTCACAGAATGTTTAGCCCCTTCTAAGAGGTATTGCCACTCTTCTAGAGCTAATTTGGTAGCTACAAGTTCCTGGTCACCAATAGCACAATTTTTTTCGGCAGGAGAGTGTCTTCCAGAGAAAAACCCGCAAAGGATGAAGTTTGTCGTCCTCCATGATCTGGGATAAAACAGCACCCACACCCACAGAAGAGGGATAAACTTCAAGAAAGAATGGTTTCTCTAAGTCAGGTTGTCTGAGGATTGGGGCTTGTTTCAAATCATGGAAAGCAATGGTGGCTTCCAGAGACCAGTGTGAGGAATTAGCACCCTTTTTGGTTAGAGCTGTGATTGGAGCAAACACAGTGGAAAAATTCTTTATAAATTTCCTGAAATGATTTGCAAATCCCAAAACTTGCTGCACTGCCGTCAAAGTGGATGGTTGGGGCCAATCCCGGACAGCACTTAATTTATCTGGATCATCTGTAATTTATTTGTATGGCCATCTCGGGTATTAAAAGCCGTCTTCCATTCATCCCCTTCTTTTATTCTGATCAAGTTATATGCCCCTTTTAAATCAAGCTTGGTGAAACCAACGGCTCCCTTCACCCTGTCAAACAGCTCATTGATGAGAGGCAAAGGATATACATTTTTGATGGGACCCCCAGAAGTCAATACAGGAGCGAAGACCCCCATCTTTCTTCTTTACAAAGAAAATCCTGGCCCAGCTGGAGATGGAGAAGGTCTAATTAATCCTTTTTGTAAATTCTCCTGAATATATTCAGACATGGCAGCAGTCTATGGTACACACGACGGATATGTTTGATCTCTAGGTGGATACTTTTCTGGAATAAGTTCAATGGCACAATCCCATTATCTATGAGGTGGCAGAGTATCAGCAGCACGTTCACTAAAAACATCAAGGAATTCCTTATAAACTTCAGGAAGTGCTACAGACCCACCAGACTAGATTAATCGTACCGGAATGACATGAGACAAATGGCTGGAAACAGAAATCACCCCAAGACTTGAGCTGAGACATAGGCCAATCAAACTGGGGGTTATGAAGTTGAATCAATGGAAGGCCCAGGACCAGATGGTGCATAACTTTGGGAATTACAAGAAATTCAATTTGTTTAACATGTAATGCTCCGACTTGCATTGTCAAGGGAATGGTGAAATGAGTAACAAGTCTTCCTTGGATGTGACTTCCATCTACAGCTGTAAGAAAAAGTGGCTTAGAGAGGATTTTCGAAGGAATGGAAGCTTCATTGACAAACGATAGATCAATGAAGCTCCCGGCAGCTCCAGAATCCACCAAGGCATCCAAGGATTAGACCCTTGAGGAGTGGTCAGAGTCATATTTAATAAACAGTCAGACTTCTGAGAGTGCTGACCAGAAACCCCCAACCTGATCTCCTCAGAACAGGTCAGGGTTTGGAGTTTCCTGAACGTATAGGACATGATCCAATAAAATTATTTGGACAAGCACAATAAAGACACAGTTTTGCTTGCTGATGCCTCAAAGTTCCACAACAGAGAGACGCGAGCAGTTAACTTGCATAAATTCGTCCACTAGGGGAGAAGAAGGCTGAGGAATAGTAGAACCACGGGGTTTAAAACGTTCATTCCTGAACCTGCATGTGGCTCTCTCTCTCGCAGATGTAAGTCAATTTTAATACAAAGAGATATGAGTTCCCGTAAAGACCCAGGAGGATCATAAGTGGCCGGTTCATCTTTAAGCCTTTTAGAAAGGCCATTCTAATAAGCCGCTTTAAGGGCCTCATCATTCCATTCAAGTTCTGCAGCTATGGTCTTAAACTGGACCACATATTGCACAGCAGAGTGAGAACCTTGACGAATTCGTAAGATATCCATGGAAACGGCTGAAGATCAATCTGGTTCATCAAATATTATTTTAAAAGTTGCTATGAAATCTGCATAGTTGGATACAATTGGATCTGCACACCTCCCTTTCCAAGGCCGAACTGGAGGGAAGTGATACGATATAAGCTATCCAAGATTGTTGTGTTGGAAAGTACTGCGGCAACAGTTCAAACTGAATTTCACATTGATTGATGAATCCCCTACAGAGTTTAGGGTTCCCCTCAAATCTATTGGGAGTTGGAAGCTGCAGCCGGGACTGGCGAGCAGTGTTAAGCGGAGGAGTAACCGTGGGCACTAAGGGAGGAGCACTGGATACAGGCAATGTAATTCCCCGGGTGGTTTGAATGGTGTTCAATCAAGACGAGAGTTCCTGTAGATATTGCATGACCTGGTGCTGGGCTGACTCTTGATTTTCTAAGCGTGAAGCCAATGTCTGCAGAGCACTAATACCTGGATTCTCTTCTGAGTTCATTAGGCCTGAACTTACTGTCAGGACTGGGGACTCAGGACTGCTCAGTAGAGACTGATGGTACGAGAGGTTTGCAGTGGAGATGGTCATACATAAGTCCTCGTCATAGATGGAATAAGCAACAGGATAATAAATGTGGGTGCTATGTTATCAGATGGCAAGGACTAAGAGCAGCACTTATGGTAGGTACTGGGCTGGACTGCAACCAGAGTGGACCCGGACTTGGAAAAAACACTGGTAATTGTATGAGACCAGACTTGGAGAATACATTGCTGCACCTGCCGGAGCTCTGGGTCCGAGACCACTGCCACGCTGGGGACCTGCCGGCAGCATTTTCCACAAGACCCCAGGTCAGGACCCCTGCTGCACGACCCTGGTACTTGACAACCATGCCCTCTCGTCACCACCAAAATGAAATATTAGATATGAAACGCGTTGGATGCCCCCTTATCTGTTCATTTGTCTCCATCCGAGTTGCTGCAGAACGAACTGCTGAGGAGATCTGTGTATACTTTTCCCTGTGATCTAGTCTGGGATGCAGAATCACCGTTTGCGTCTTCATCAGATACGCCTGTTCAATTAATTTACTTTGTATGAGTTTTTATTGAGGTTTTAATAAAATCAAATTTTTTTTTAAAAAAGATTTCACACATGTGGCCGATTTATCTTATTCAGGAAGGGCTGTTTGAGACCACTTTACAAGGGTGTTCAGCGAGGAAGCACGCCTAAGACAGCCTTAGAAGACAGACACTCTTACAAACGTCTTACAGCTATTTAACAAAATGGAGGACAATCTATTTATCCATTCACGCGTTTATATTAATTACTACTACAATGAGTCTTTGATTGTTATTTATTCAAGTACAATATATATATAATATATATATATATATATATATATACTGTATATATAAAAATCCCAAAAGTAGAGGCAGCACTCAGACGACTTGGTACAGTACCGACCACAGTAGCCTGTAATAGGTCAACGTTTCAGAACTTTATGTTCTTTCGTCAGGATACAGTTCTGAAACGTTGACCTACTACAGGCTCCTGTGGTCGGTATTGTACCAAGTCGTCTGAGTGCCGCCTCAGCTTTTGGGATTTCTATGGTTTGTACCCTGCCGGGTAACCAGAAGGAAGGCACCTGACGCAGGTATGTTTGTGCACAGCAAAGGAGTGCTGGCTATTCGAATTCTATATACATATATACATACATACACAGTATATACAGTATATATATTTTTTATTTATTTTTTTCCGTATAGTCCAAACATCACTATAAATAAGCAATAGAGAGCACTCACCAATTTTCAGGCAAAAAGGTTATTTATTTGATCTCACATCATTATATAGGTCAACGTTTTGGCTCTCTGGGGGTCTATGACAAGACAGGAGGTCATGAAGAGACATAGAGCACCAGCAAGTAACCAGGAACATACTGGCACTGCCTCTGGAACCCTCTTACATAGCAAATAGTATGAGATAACAGGATGAGAGAGGCGATTGGATGCTGGTGAGTCAAACATTCCAGCATGAAACCCGTGACTTCCTGTACTGTGGACACCTGTAGGTATCGATGAGGCCAATGGCTCCCGACGCAGATTTACTGGCCTCACAAGCAGACAGGAGGCGGCCATTCTGAGTAAGCTTAGGTTTACTCAGATGACCGATGGTTGTTTAGTTGATCCGATCCTGTGTATTCAGACGCAGGCATCAGAACCGAGATGCTGGCATCTTTTTCCTTCAGATGGCTCCTGCGGAATTAGCATATTTTTTCACAGAAGCTGCATCCAAAAACTCAGCTGCTGTGCATTTATCGGAGCCCGCTGTCTGTCCATGTTTGCCGGTGCGCCTTCTGTAATTAGCTGGTGGCCCGGCACCAAATCCACACCTGCTGGCTGCTGATAGCACCCAGGGGGAGGCGAGAGGTTGCTGGAGTGAGAGGGAAGGTGAGTTGCCGGGGGGGAGGGGCAAACTGTTATAAGGGGCATTACTGTGTGGCATACTGTTATAAGGGGCATTACTGTGTGGCATACTGTTATAAGGGGCATTACTGTGTGGCATAATGTGTAAGGGGCACTAGTACCTAGTACCAATGGTTCTCGATGGATGAGTGGGAGCGATGGATGTTTTTTTCTTACTCGACGGAGCATAGCCCCCCTCCCCGGCGCTCGCTTAACCCCGACCCCATTTTTGATTGGCTTGCGGTGACATACCATCAATGTTTCACCACAAATGGTTTGTGTGCCATCGATGGTAATCACCAATGGACCCCCCAACCAATAACCATCCCTAATATACGGTCACTTTAAAAAGAACTAACTCTGGATTTAATATGAACTTGCATGAGTCATAGGGCTCTATTTACTACAATCCCCATTTTGAATGCAGATTGTAGTGTGATATTACCAACTGAATTCAGCCAATATCACAGGGATTTCAGCCAATATCACAGGGATTTACCTCATATCCCTTGCAGGGACAGAGCTTGCGATAAAGCTCTGTCCCTGCGAATCCCCTCCGCACACTTATCACGGTATTTTCACAAAAAATGCTGTGACAAGTGCCCGCACTTGCGCAGACCGTCTGTCACTAAGCCCCGCCGCTAAGCCCTGCGATCACAACCCCCCGCGACCCTTCCCCTCCCCCCCTGTGACACCCCTTCGCTTAATTACACTTACCTCTGGTGATCGGTGCTCCGGTGATGTCCTCCGTGGCTCCGGTCAGCTGACATCCCATCCTGCACTGGGACCCGGTCAACTGATGACCGGGTCACAGTGCAGGATGGGAGACCAGCTGACTGGAGGGAGGACATCACCGGAGCCCCGATCTCCGGTCCCTGGTCCCTGGTAAGTTTTTTTCTTTACTAATTTTTTTTTCTTTTTTTTACAGTTTATCAGTGTACCACAGAGCTGATCACTGGGGCCGGCTCAGGGCTCTGCTCTGCCTTTTAGAGAAGAGCAGGAGTCCGGTAACCGGGGAAGACTCTGGATAACGCCACCTCCAGGTGGCGTTATTATCACAGGGCTTTCCCCGGTATTTTTTCACAATTTATTTTTAGTAACGTTGGCCAGATCACATTTCCCATTACAATTATGGGAAATGCGATCTGCTTACTAAAAATAAGTGATAAATAGGGCTTAAAGTAGAATTTTATGAATTCTACTCCAATTGCCCTTTAGTAACTTTAGGTGATGCTAAAATAATGTGAAGAGGGTGTGAAAACACCCTTTTTCACTTTATTTTAGTAAAAATAATGTTAATAAATAGAGCCCATAAAGTTTGACACGTTCTCAGACTGAGGTTAAAAGGATACTTTTGTAACTTTCACACAGGTTTTTGGCAGGCTGTCAGTTTCCACTGGAGCCAGCCCAAGGAACCTGTGTAATTTAAGAGTGTCCCCATTTTTAGGGATTGTGTGACAGTTTGTGGCCCTGACGATGTTCAAACCTAGGCAAAAACCTAATCCTGGTCAAGCTACACCACCTTGCCAAATTTGGTGCATAAAGGACAGACAGACACACCACCTCGCTTATTATATATATGTTTTTTGTTTTAATAAATGTATAAGCCACTGCCCCTGAGAATCTCCAGGCTATACTTATTCCCGTAGCCTAACCCTCGCCCTATTGCCAAACCTTAACCTTCTCTCCTGCAGCCTAACCCTAACCCTCCCCGTCTGCAGGCTAGTAATTCTCTCCCACAGCCTAACCCTAAACTCCTCTTGCAGCCAAACTGTAACCCTCCCCTCCTGCAGATAAACCCTAACCCTCCCCCTAGTGCCTAACCCTAACCTCTCCTCCCGCAGCCTAACCCTAACTTCCCCACCTGCAGCCTAACCCTAATCCTCCCCATAGTGCCTAACCCTCCCCCTCCATCAGCCTAACCCTCCCCCTAGTGCCTAACCCTAACCTCTCCTCCCGCAGCCTAACCCTAACTTCCCCACCTGCAGCCTAACCCTAATCCTCCCCATAGTGCCTAACCCTCCCCCTCCATCAGCCTAACCCTCCCCCTAGTGCCTAACTATAACCTCTCCTCCCGCAGCCTAACCCTAACTTCCCCACCTGCAGCCTAACCATAATCCTCCCCATAGTGCCTAACCCTCCCCCTCCATCAACCTAACCCTCCCCCTAGTGCCTAACCCTAACCTCTCCTCCTGCAGCCTAACCCTAACTTCCCCACCTGCAGCCTAACCCTAATCCTCCCCATAGTGCCTAACCCTCTCCCTCCAGCAGCCTAACTCTAACTCTCCCCTCCCATAGCCTAACCCTCCCCTCCTGCAGCCTAAACCTAAACTCCTCTCACAGCCTAACTCTAACCCTCCCCTCCCACAGCCTAAACCCTAACCTTCCCGCAGCCTAACCTTTCCCTCCAGCAACCTAACCCTCCCCTCCTGCAGCCTAAACCCTAACCCCCATAGTGCCTAACCCTAACCTCCTCTCCCGCAGCCTAACCCTCCCCTTAGTGCAGGGTTGTCTTAACAGCAGTGTGGGCCCTGGGCAGAGCAATGCACTGGGGCCCCTACCCACCCATTCATGGGAAAAAATGTAAATGGTCAATAAAATTAAACCCTCCTGCATGCCCATCAGACCTCCCACACATGCAGAGAGACTCTGAATGGTCTGAAGCAGGCGGATGAAGTGAGTACTCGTCACGTGGGGGGGGGGGTTTAGATATGAATACAGTGCACCGGTGGCCAGCTTATAAAAATATCACATATTTACCAACTGGCCACGACTGCAGGGGGGCGAGTTGGCGGGACCCTACAAGCTTTGGGCCCTTGGGCAACTGCCCAACAAGCCCAATGGAAGAGATGGCCCTGCCTTAGTGCCTAACCCTCTCTCTATGTACATGTTTAAGTAGAGATTCCTAGGATGTAACCAGGTGAGCTCTCTCCTTCTGTCTGATATTCACTGCAGTGACAGCCATAGGTGGTTTCCAAACATGACATGGCAGAGAACTAAGCTAGCGCTTCACAATTGTCATCAGGTGCAGCTCGAGTTCCAAATCCATCAGCATGTACATCATCAGCACCACACTCATCACTGTCAGCATGTACATCATCAGCACCACACTCATCACCGTCAGCATGTACATCATCAGCACCACACTCATCACCGTCAGCATGTACATCATCAGCACCACACTCATCACCGTCAGCATGTACAACATCAGCACCACACTCATCACCGTCAGCATGTACATCATCAGCACCATACTCATCACCGTCAGCATGCACATCATCAGCACCACACTCATCACCGTCAGCATGCACATCATCAGCACCACACTCATCACCGTCAGCATGTACATCATCAGCACCACACTCATCACCGTCAGCATGTACATCATCAGCACCACACATCATCACCGTCAGCATGTACATCATCAGCACCACACTCATCACCATCAGCAAGTACATCATCAGCACCACACTCATCACCGTCAGCATGTACATCATCAGCACCACACTCATCACCATCAGCATGTACATCATCAGCACCACACATCATCACCGTCAGCATGTACATCATCAGCACCACACTCATCACCGTCAGCATGTACATCATCAGCACCACACTCATCACCGTCAGCAAGTACATCATCAGCACCACACATCATCACCGTCAGCATGTACATCATCAGCACCACACTCATCATCGTCAGCATGTACATCATCAGCACCACACATCATCACCGTCAGCATGTACATCATCAGCACCACACTCATCACCATCAGCAAGTACATCATCAGCACCACACATCATCACCGTCAGCATGTACATCATCAGCACCACACTCATCACCGTCAGCATGTACATCATCAGCACCACACTCATCACCGTCAGCATGTACATCATCAGCACCACACTCATCACCGTCAGCAAGTACATCATCAGCACCACACTCATCACCGTCAGCATGTACATCATCAGCACCACATTCATCACCGTCAGCAAGTACATCATCAGCACCACACTCATCACCGTCAGCATGTACATCATCAGCACCACACTCATCACCGTCAGCATGTACATCATCAGCACCACACTCATCACCGTCAGCATGTACATCATCAGCACCACACTCATCACCGTCAGCATGTACATCATCAGCACCACACTCATCACCGTCAGCATGTACATCATCAGCACCACACTCATCACCGTCAGCATGTACATCATCAGCACCACACTCATCACCGTCAGCATGTACATCATCAGCACCACACTCATCACCGTCAGCATGTACATCATCAGCACCACACTCATCACCGTCAGCATGTACATCATCAGCACCACACTCATCACCGTCAGCATGTACATCATCAGCACCACACTCATCACCGTCAGCATGTACATCATCAGCACCACACTCATCACCGTCAGCAAGCAACAATGCTAGGTGAACAATAAACTTGTTAATCGGGTCTATTTTCCATCACAATAAAAACACTAGTGGCATATAATGGAAACTGGTGGCACTGCAATGTGGCATATAATGGAAGCTGGGGGAACTGCAATGTGGCATATAATGGAAACTGGGGGCACTGCAATGTGGCATATAATGGAAACTGGGGGCACTGCAGTGTGGCATATAATGGAAACTGGTGGCATTGCAATGTGGCATATAATGGAAACTGGGGGCACTACAGTGTGGCATATAATTGGATCTGGTGGCACTGCAATGTGAAATATAATTGGATCTGGTGGCACTACATTGTGGCATAAAATGTAAACTGGGCAATACAGTGTGGCATATAATTGAATCTGGGGCACTACGGTGTGGCATATAATTGGATCTGGGGTACTACAGTGTGGCATATAATGTGTACTGGGAGCACTGTAATGATACAATGGCCCTCATTCAGAGGCGGTCGGAGGATGCAAGCGGTCGCTCAGAAACTGGGCGGCCGCTTCCATCCTGACCGCCCGCCTCTGTTTCGGTCGTTAGGCTGTGGGTTTACACCCACAGCTCTAACGACCGCTAGGGTGATGGTCGCGGTGGTCGTAAGCCCCGGAGAGCTTCTGGCTCTGTCAGAGCCGGAAGCTCTCCACTGACATCACTAGTGATGTCAGTGGGGCCTCCCCCAAATGGCAGGCGTTCCCATGGGAACTCCTCCGTTTGGGCTGCCACCCCCCCGGCCCGCCTTCCAAACGGGACGAGCTGTCAATCAACATCGACAGCTCGCCCCCTTTGGAAAGAGACCCGCTACAACCGGCGCTGTCAGTCGTAGCGGGTCTCAAGCTTGCGCAGGAAGGAGCCGGCTCCCTTGTGCGCATGCGCACTGGACAAACATCGAGGCGGCCGTGCGGTCGTAGACCGTACGGCCGCCTCTGAATGGAGCCCAATATCTCCTAAGAATACTGATGAAAAGCCTTGACAATTTTAGCATCTTGTTCAGTGTCAGTTTAAAGTTGCCAGGAGTCCCCATTTTCCTTACTTTAGGAATGATTATATTGCTACAATTAAGACCACTGACGGCCCTTGATTCATGTACTGTAAGTAGTAACAATCAGAGCAGTAACTAGACTTTTTGGTAACCTGTGCCAGAGAGAGCATTGGTCCCCCCCCCATTTTTTGAATAGGGACATAAGACAGTACACCTGAAATAGGGCCAACCATGGCCTCATGGGGAAGGGCCAGGGAAGAGATAGGGGAGGCCAGGAGATGCTGGGAATAAATAGGGACATAATATAGTGCACCTGAGAGAGGGCCATGGCCTCATGGGGAAGGGCCAGGGAAGAGATAGGGGAGGCCGGGACATGCTGGGGATAAATAGGGACATAATATAGTGCACCTGAGAGAGGGCCATGGCCTCATGGGGAAGGGCCAGGGAAGAGATAGGAGACGCTGGGAGATGCTGGGGATAAATAGGGACATAACATAGTGCACCTGAGAGAGGGCCATGGCCTCATGGGGAAGGGCCAGGGAAGAGATAGGAGAGGCTGGGAGATGCTGGGGATAAATAGGGACATAACATAGTGCACCTGAGACAGGGCCATGGCCTCATGGGGAAGGGCCAGGGAAGAGATAGGGGAGGCCGGGAGATGCTGGGGATAAATAGGGACATAACATAGTGCACCTGAGAGAGGGCCATGGCCTCATGGGGAAGGGCCAGGGAAGAGATAGGGGAGGCCGGGAGATGCTGGGGATAAATAGGGACATAACATAGCGCACCTGAGACAGGGCCATGGCCTCATGGGGAAGGGCCAGGGAAGAGATAGGGGAGGCCGGGAGATGCTGGGGATAAATAGGGACATAATATAGTGCACCTGAGAGAGGGCCATGGCCTCATGGGGAAGGGCCAGGGAAGAGATAGGGGAGGCCACGAGATGCTGGGGATAAATAGGGACATAATATAGTGCACCTGAGAGAGGGCCATGGCCTCATGGGGAAGAGCCAGGGAAGAGATAGGGGAGGACAGGAGATGCTGGGGATAAAAGAAGAGGAAGCTACAAGTGAGAATGATAATAAACAGGAATAATGACATGCCCAAACAGCGCCCCCTGCCCTGCAGTGCCCTGTGCCATGGCACTGGTCGCACTACCCTAGTTACAGCCCTGGTAACAATACACAGTAAGCAAATTGGTTCTTATGAATTGAACAAACTTTATGTCACACAAATACACAAGTTTTATGTATATGGAATAAGAAAAACTGAAGGTAAATTAATAGGGTACAAGCAAATGCATTTAGGGCCTGATTCAGAGCCGGACGCTATTTGCGAACGGTCGTTCAGAAAAAGAGGCCGGCTATTTAAATTGAGCGCTCGCTCTTTGCGGTCTGTTGACGCCTCTATGTCTGGGCGAGCGAACGAAACATGCGCTCGCTATTTTGTAAAGACGCCCCTTTGCCGTTCACATCATACGTCATCTGCGCTATTTATTAGATTAATCGAGTACATCGACAGGCGTCTGAACTGCTCGCAGTGCTTGTGGTAGGTTTTACTTCCCGCAATCACTGCGAGCAGTTCAGGCTAAAAGACAACCAAGTGACGTGGTCGATGACGCTGCTTTGTTAATTATGCACTCCCATTAAACGCCCGTTTTGACCGTTTGGCACGCCTGCGTTCGGATCTCCACTCCCCGTTTTCAAGCACCTTCCCCCTGTTACCACCCACAAACGCCTCATTCTGTCACTCAAATTAGCAGGCCCTCGCTGTTTTGCGAGTGCACGATTTCCGACCGCAATGACTGGTTGGCGCATGCGCATTACGACCCATACGCATGCGCAGTTGTGCGAACATCGCTCGGAGCGAGCGAGCGGCCAGTTACGAGCGGCTCTGAATCAGGCCCTTAGTCCTCTCTGATCCATTTGAACGGTGTCATTTTTGCAGAAGGCCGCAGCGGTTTCGCCTGTTTCATCTACATGTAATGACTGGTCGACTTGATAAACTTTTGTCTTTATTCTAACCTAATGACAAGGAAGCCGTGTAATGTAATGAGCGTGTAATTGTGCGATAATCACTCAGCGCCCCGGTCCCTGAATCTGCTATTGCGAATCACAGGACATAGTAACTGATGTCTCTAAATTGCATTTTTGAAATAAGATTTTGCTTTGATTTGACTTTGCTTCATTTTGGATAATAGATGACTTCCATGCGGCTGGCGCTGCGCCTCTCAGACAGAGGCCTTAATGAACTGCACAGCGGAATTTCAATAAATCACCTTATCAGTTCGGGGAATCGCTTAATAACCTTTCACTGGACTTTCATGGATAATAACTGAGGCTCAACATAGATGATAACACGGAATACTGTAATGGAAATAACCGGCACTCAAATAAAATGATCCACTATAATGCAGGCTTATTATTACTCTATAATTATTGCGCACCCACATATTACGCAGTGCCGTGCATTCAGACAAGGATTATTCCGGCACCGCAGGCTTTGCCCCTAGTGGAGTTTACAATCTATTTTTCCTCTCACGCAGGGGCAGATTTAGCCTACTTGCCCCAGTATGTTTTTGGATCCTGCGTCACCTGGGGAGTCTGATTTGCACGGGGAGTAACATGCAGGTCACGCGCAGATTGCACCATGGGGGGATTTTAATCTCAGTGCTGCAAGGATTATATTAACCACTCCATGTGCTGTGCATCATTGTCTCTGAGGGGCAGGAATGCCGGGTTCCTGGAGGGTGACGCAGGCTGTGGCTGGGAGGAATTCAGGGAAAAGATGAAAAGAATGTGTCACTTTATGGAACGGCATTGATTTGCAATAGACAGAGCGATGCTGGGAGGACAGAGAACATTACATCTGCTGCAGGAGGTGCAATGTGCCAAAGCAAAAGAAAGAGATGCAGGGAAAAGCTGCGTACTCATTATCGATCTCTCTTTGCACACTGGGGAAGTGATTTACCATTGCACGCTCAACTTCCAGAGCAAACAAATCAGCCGACACAGGAAAGGTTTGGGAACGGAGAAGGGAATTTTCTTTGACTCTGATCTTTGATACAGCAATTCTGTTGGCAGCTTTTCTTACAATTACCCTGCTAATACATTTTAATGAAGCTTTTCATCCCAGGCAACAACACTCCATGAAAAGTATCACCAGGGAACATCACAAGGGAACTGCACTCTTGATTATCTCTTTACTGCAGTGGTTCCCAAACTGTGGCCATGATTCAGAGCCGGACGCTCTGACAGAGCGCTCGCTCTGAATCAGGGCCGTCCTTATCTTTTTTAAGAGCGGCCTCCTGACCACCCACAGCTATAGCGAGCGGCCAAAATGATGGCCGTGATGGCCAAGACCATCGCGACCATCGGGCTTGCGACGAGACCCTTGTGGTAGGGTCTCGTTGCCGCAAGCCCTGGAGAGCTTTCGGCATTCTATCAGAGCCGAGAGCACTCCCACTGACATCACTTGTGATGTCAGTGGGGCCGGCCCCAGACGGTAGGCGTTCCCATGGGAACACCTCCGTCTGGGCAGCCACGCCCCGGCACGCCATCCAAAGGGGGCGTGCTGTCAATCACCATCGACAGCACGCCCCCTTTGGTGCGAGACCCATAATGATGGCTTGGCCGTCGTTATTCGGGTCTCGCGCATGCGCACGACGGAGCCGCCTCCGTCGTGCGCATGCGCACTTGGCCAACATCGACCCGCTTGCGAGCGCTCAGCGCTCACGAGCGGATCTGAATTAGGCCCTGTGTGCCGTGGCACCCTGGGGTGCCTCAGGACACTTGCAGGGGTGCCTCAGGTTGGTGGTCCAGCACCAAATCAAATTATTTATGGTCAATATAATTTAAATATGTGGACAAACAGAAGCACAAACCTGTCCTCCACCACATAACTGACCCTAAGGATGACAGGAAAGCACAATTTATTTAATCATTTTTTTTTCTGAATTTCTCAATAACAAACTTTTGGTTTAGGGGTGTCGTGAAAACATTGCTGATACTCTAGGGTGCCATGATTCTAAAAAGTTTGGGAACCACTGCTTTACTGTAAAGTTGCGTATCCACTAGCAGACTGTTAAACGACGGCACGATTACGACATTGTGGATACGTGGCTTAATACTTCCCCTATGTATCTTTCCTCCCCTGTTTGTCCTTAAAGCAGATATTGTAGCAAGGTGCAGGGTTCATCTGTCACTCAATTACATACAAACTGCAATAAATAAATACATAAATCCACTCCACTTGCTTGGGGGAGAGTGTTTGACCATAAGAATGACTAATATGCTAATCAGCCCTGCTAGTATGCTAATTGCTTTGCTAAGAAACATCCTACCCCTCTACCGCCACCCTCCTACTGTATGTGAGACTGGTCGTCAGACTATTATGGAGCTGTGAGAGCGGGAGGAGGTGTAGCGGTAGGGGACGGATGAACAGAGGGCCTGATTCAGAGCCGCTCGCTCGCGCTGTGCGTTCGCAAGTGGCCCGATGTTTTGCGTACGCGCACGCTTCACTCTGCGGGTGCACGAACTACACACTGCGATCGCAACCCTCTCGCTCACCCAGCAAAGGCAGCCCAGGGTAATGAGTGACAGGAGAGGCCGTTTGTGGGTGGTAACAGGAGCAGGACACTAATAACGGGGGGTTGGAGATGCGAACGCAGGCGTGCCCGGGTGATTCAATGCTGTTTTAGATAGGGAGTACAGTGAGCATGTCATGCGCCAGGCGCATATTAAGAGAGGAGGGGTCTGTGTGCATTCCCTGTCCGGGACCCCTCCTTTCTCCCCGGCGGCCGGCAGCAGACTGACACGGCTGACCGGCGTCCGCAGCATCAGTAGACTCCGAGAACTAGTCTGTGCCCGGAGTCTACTACGTAGGTCGCCAGGAAAATGGTGCGGCCGCCATTTTCCCGGCAAATTCCTCACTGCATATGCGAAAAAACGCAGGGAAAATGGCCGCGGCGGCCATTTTCCGGCATTTTGTGCAGTGCCGGGACACCCTACGCGGGACCTCGGAGAAAAATGTATTGGAAAATATGGGTGCAGGGTGTGCGGTGTGAGCCCCCATAGGACCCACGGACCCACGTGCAATGCACACCCTGCACCCATTATAGATATGCCACTGTCATGAGCATGTATCTAAAGCATACATGCCGACATTTCACTCCCTGCTTCCAGGAGGGAGCTGCCGGGCTTTCTCGGCAGGGGGCGGGTCGCGGCAAAAAGAGGGCGTGGCCCAGTGTTGACGAGCATTTTGGGGCGGAGCATGGGGGCATGGCATCGTAATAATCGCGTCATCGTTGCTCCGTCCCCTCTTCACAAATCCATTTTAAAGGCATTGTGAGGCAGGGGGCGGGACCGTGATGACGCGATTCAGCAATTCAGGGATTTTTATAGCAAGTGCACGGAGGGGGGGGGGGGGGGGCAGACGGGTCGCTGGTGCCCGGGAGGCCAATCGGGAGGGTAGGCAAGTATGATCTAAAGCTTCGTACGATGCTGAGCCATGCGTATAGGGTGGGGAAGCCTGTATCCATACCTCCCAACTGTCCCGATTTTCGAGGGACAGTCCCGTTTTTTAGGAGCTGTCCCAGTGTCCCATGGGCGGCGGGAGGTTGGGAGGGAGCTCTCTGTCACCACACCTGTACAGCCTAGTCTCTCCAATCAGCCCAAAGTTTACAGCATGACTAGATATTAAAAAATCCCTCTTTGGATTTTTCCAAATGTTGGGAGGATTGCTGTATTGGACAGACCTCTTGCACCTAGCATGGGGCAGTGGCGGATCCAGGGGGGAAGATGATAAGGGCAATCGCCCCCCATAACACACAGCCCCAGCTCTGCCCACCTACTGATCCTGCAGGCAGGAGCAGTGCAGGTCTGGGCAAAGCAGAGAGCGGGCATAGAATGAGCTGCGGGCTCCAGCTGGGACCTGGCTGGGGCAGCCAAATACAGTCAACTGTCAGCCAGAAGTACCCAGCCGGCCAGAGAAGGAAGAAAGTGGCACATGGGAGTTAATCTTTTATTGCTCAGACTCTGAACAGTAAAAGATAAACTACAAATCCCATGAGGCATTGCCAGCAGGATGAAAAGTCAGCAAACCCATGGCTATAATCATTAGAGCACAGGCCATTGGTGTGGTTACCAAGTGATGATGAATAGGCCCCTTAGTCATTACATTGTAGAGACAAGGGGTGAGATAAGAGGGCGAACTGCCTCAGGGAGCTGCTGGGGAGAGGGGGCAGAGTGTTTAGGGTTGGTCATAAAGACAAGGGAGAAGAGAGGGAAATTGGAAAGAAAGGTAAAATAAAAGGGATAGAAGATGTTAAAAAGAAATAATGAATGGAGATAGGAATGGATACAAAAAAGCTGTGATGTGAGGTCACTGCCTATAAATGGGAGGAGCCAGGACTGTAAGTGGGAGGAGGAATAAGTACAGAAGAGCAGGGTCAGTATTAATTCTTAAACCGACCCTCCCTAAAAGAAAAGTCTACATCTGCCCCTGGCATGGTGGCGATAATACTGATGATGGTTGCGGCAGCTGGCCTAAAGTCAGTGGGCGCCACGGCTTTACGCACAGGGCCCCCACATTTGCACTATGGATTCTCGCATGAGCATAAGATAGTAAATCAGGCTTCCCCGGCTGCTACAACTGCACCCACTCTGCGTCCGGCTCAGAATCAGCCCCATGAGATCGCTGCGCACGACACTTAGTGGGTCATCTCGTTCATTAACTAACCCCTTACCACATAACACTTCTTCCTTCTTGTGGTTTATGTGATGTGACCTGCGCGCCACCATTAGAGGAACCTCCCTACACAGTCCCTCAATTCCATTTAATTGTATCCGCCTTTAAATACCCACCAGGAACCAATGCAACAACTCTACACCTTTAGCACCATGCCCCAGTGGGATTTGATATGGGTCAAAAAGATGAAATTTCAGTCAAACTGCTACTATAGAACATCAGTGACGCAGTCCCTCTGGGGTCGATGTGCTAAGCCTGGGAGACAGATAAAGTGGACGAAAGTACCAACCAATCAGCTCCTAACTGTCATTTTTCAAACACAGCCTGTCACACAACAGTTAGGAGCTGATTGGTTGGGCCTTTATCTCCGTTCACTTTATCACTCTCCAAGGCTGAGGGCCTGATTCAGACCCGATGGCTAAGAGCGTACGCTCGCACGATGCATATGCAAATTTGTCAAAGTGACGCCATGGGAAGTGAATGCTCGCCAAGGCATAAGCACGCCCACCATGTCCTAGCGAGCAGCCATTTTGTCTGAGCATACGCCCAATCGCACAGGCAGAGCCGCCCACCAGCACACATCATCTCCAGGAAGTGTAATAAAACATTGGTACATCGAGCACCATCGGATGCTAACACTGTGCTTGTGGTTGCTTTACTCTACCGCAAGCACTGCGAGGAAAACTGAGGAAAAAAAAGGGCAAGTGATGTGTACTATGACGCTGCCTGTTAATTATGCATGCCTCTAAAACGGCATTAGAACACCCAGGCACGCCTGCGTCCACAAATCCAACCCACCATTTTTACTGGACTGCCCCTGTCTCCACCCACAAAACGGCCTCTCCGGTCACTCACTCTGCTGTGCTGGGCGAGTGAGCGGTCAATGAATGCATTGTGTAGTTTGCGCATGCACTCTGTGATGCATACGCATGCGCAGATTGTTTCTGATATCATTGGTTCCCAGGGGAGAAGCATCTGTTACAGTGCATTTAACAGGCTGGTTCAAATAGACTCGCCCAGCCTCTAACAACTGGGGGTCTTTTCCCTTCCGCCCCCATGCTACATCCATGCAACAGTTGTTCATAAAATATACATTTTGTTGCTTGTAGTCTCTGCGGTCCATAAGTTGGGAATGCATGATGCGATCTCCACACCGATAGTACCGGAATTCTGTTGAAAGAGTACGCATCAGTTCAAAACCAAACACGGCTTTCTTAGCATGTACAGAACCTAAGTTATCAAATATCTTTATTTCACAGCATTTAAACTAACTGAACCAACTTAAATCTTATAATTTAAAGCTCATTAAACCTGTTATGTGGATATGTAATGTGTGAGTATACGGGGTTTGATATAAAGACGCTAGTTAACTTGGGGCAGATGTGTGCGTATTAATGTGTGTATGAGAAATGGTGCACTTAAAGCTCACTAAGTGAACATCTAGCAGTGTGGATTGCTGAGCATGATAGTTCCACATGCCCCATGTCTCAGCAGCCCCCACCTTTCCCGTGTTCAAAAGAAAAGCTCTTTATTCTCTCAGACTCTTGTGTGAATACAAATGTGTTACCCCAAGCTGTGAAGCTAGGGCCATCTTGTCTTGGTGTAGGGCAAAAAACTGTTTAGGATTCAGACAAATCCAATTGTGTAGATCAATGCCTGGATTATATTACAATTGCCACAACTATACTTGTCTGCATACAGGGATTCCCAATTTGTATGTAAAACACTCACAGTTTCTGGTGCATTGTCTATTCTATTTACTTTTTCTCAGGAGGCTGTTCTTCAAGTTGCCCTTGGTAGATTATCAAAAACATTGCCATCTGTTCTTAGCTCGTGAGTTGTAACTTAAAGTGACGCTGGTCGCAAAATGGCGTCTTGCAGATTCTTGTTTCTAAAATGGAGTCTAGCTGCCATTCGCAAGATGGCGTCGCGCACTCTTCAATTTTAAACTGATCTTGTCTCAGCCAATTATCCAGCTTTGACATCCACCCTTTGATAGCGAAGAACATGCTATCACAATCTGCTATTAGAATTTAATTTAGGCTTACATATTATTTAGTGTTATTATGGGATGGCACAAGGTGGTTCTTAATCCATCAATAATGTGTCTCTGGTTGGGGACATAAAACTACTATTATACGCACACCGCGGATCTTGGAAGATAATGTGAAAGGTGTGGGGATGCACCAGTCTTATAAAAGCAGTCTTGAAGGGGAATTTAGACTTTACATTATCTGAGGTGTTTTAAAAATAACATTTCAATAATACATTCTATACATGTCTAAATATAATACATTAAATGATGGTATTTCCTAGCTCAGGGTTGTAATGCAGTTCTGTATTTACCTCGGTATTCATACTGACCACCATCATAATTTTGTTCTTTCATTTTACTCTATTTTTACATTTTCCACACTTCAACACAATAGGAACACACCGGACGCATATGCCAATTATTATGATGACAATCAGTATAAGGATCAAGAATTTGCCTATGCTGGCAATCACCTCCTGAACCCATTCCCCTAGACCTGAGAACCATTTCACTGGGTTCAGCTATGAAACCCATCCTTCTATCTTCTCCCCTACTTCAGCCACTGATGCGTTATGGTTCTTGCGAAATTCCCACTTTAGCTGCAGAATCTCATCCATCTTCCAGTCTATCACCTCCTTGGGGTCGCTGGTATCATTGGTGACATAGGTGCAACATTTTACTCCAAATTGGGTGGCTAACGTTGCGCAATACCTTCCAGTAACAGCAGTTAAATAATTTAACACTAGCCTGTGTTGCACCAGTTCTTTCTTGTACGCTAGCAATTCTCTCCCTGTATACCTGAATGTGTCATTGTACATCTCGGTGATATTATCTATCAATTTAGCAAGATCCTGAATATATCTAAAATTTAGTGTTCCCCGAGCGATCCTGGTGGGATCCAGTGCGACTAAAACTTGAAAGCCAGTTGTCTCACTAATTAACTGAGTGGCTATATGCACATCACCAGGTATCATGTTTCTTTTGCCTCTGTGTTCATATTGCATGTGAAGATATGGTGATGGTGTGTTCTTATGTATACTAAGCATTTCAACATGTGTGAGGGTCTTAACTTCTGGAAGTATTCTTCCCAAATAACATAACAATTACAATACTAAAATTGGTCAGACACTTCCCTGATTGGCATTGCACTCCTCCTGACTCCACTCCATCAGCACTGCCATCAGCTCCCATTTCCTCAATTGGTCCTCCATCACAGACACTGAGTATCCCCAAACAGATCATCACGACAAAAACTCTGGAAAAAAAAAAGAACTAGGATGACCACAGCAGACCACTCCATTGCTGGAAGCACTGATCTACACATTTCTTTAGCTCAGATATCTCACCGTCACCTTTTTAATCCTTCCGGCACAAGCTCGCAATCGACAGGTCCACGTTATCGGCCTTGTCACCACCTTGTATCTCCACCGGTTGGTTAATCTCCCTATAGTGAGTGGAATGGACCCACGTATCTTTCTCGGCCACCGTTTGAGGAAGTTGTATTGTCAGATACGGACCTTTCCACCGATCAGTCAAACAACCTGAGGTAATAAAAATTTGGATCATAACAAATTCTCCAGATTTGACATCATGACAGTTTGCATTAGACATGTTAGTTAATAACACTTTCAATTTCGGTTATTCTCATTCATCTTCGTGAGACCCTGCACAGTAACCTCATTATATTTTCACATGAGGCTGCCTGTTTGAACAGTATCTCAAGGGGGGGCAAATAAAGGAAAAGACAGTCTGGGATAATCTTAGTGTTGTTACCCATCACCTTACACATGTTCTTGGAAACGTCACCTGTAAAATAAGTCCCCCTATCATTTTTAATAATTCTAGGGATATAGGACCTCATTCAGAGTCGATCGAAGCGACCGCACGGTCGTACGGGAAAAGGGGCCGGGCATGCAAATGATTTCCTCGCAAGTTGCGTCCCTAAGTTCGGATCGGTAGATGGCCGACCAAGGGTAGGAAGCGGTCGGAATTCAGAAAAATACGCCCCCTTCTCGTACGCTTTGCACGTCATCTCTGGGCATATAAGGATTAATCGAGACCATCGGGAACCATCGGAACTGGTCGTAGAGCTTAAGGTTGACCATACCCTCTCTTAAGCTCTATGATCATGTCAGTGTAAAAACCTCCCATGTCACATGTGCCATGACACTACTTTGTTAATTATGCACTCCCATAAAACACCGTTCGCATAATTAGGCATGCCTGCGTTCGGATCTCCACTCCCCCGTTTTCAAGCACCTTCCTCTGTTACCACCCACAAACGCCTCAATCTGTCACTCAAACTACCGACCTGGCTGTGTTCAAGGAGAGAGAAATTTCTGATCGTAGCGGCTAGTTTGCGCACACGCATTGCGAACTTTACGCATGCGCAGTATAGCGAACATCGGTGGCGTACGACCGTGCGGCCGCTTCGACTGACTCTGAATGAGGTCCTTAGTATCTGCATACAGGTTCCTGCAATTAAATCTTGTTACTAATAGCTACTGCTCTAAATAATGTCTGGGCCACTGGGTTGGATAGTATTCCGAGTAGTCGACCTCAGCCTGGCATGGCTGATGTTTATCCTTAGCAACCTTGTGTCCTATGAGTGGGAGATAAAGCACAACAATTTAATATCATTTAAACATGACCTAAAATACAACAATAAATCATCCACATTTTACATTAGAACAGATTGCAATAGTCTTCTGCAGTTTCACTCTCCTTTTGCTTGATTGTGAAAATTTTGTTCCAGTTAACTACTACTGGAAAATATATACCCAATTGAGTTACAATGCGGGAAATGTTACCTTGGTTTACTTGGTCTGTTAAGGGAACGTCGCCATCCAATACACAATCCGTGATAAATTTTGTCACGTCGGTATTGCGTGGCAGACAGGCCCTTAACACCACACGCCAATCTTTATTAGTGGGCTCATGAGAACTACCCAAATTTCTCAAAAATCTTTGACATTTGGCTAGTTCCTTTTTTGGATCAGGAAATCATTTATGATGGAATTTAGTTCTGCTCTTGTCCAGGGACAATGCATTACTACTTCCATAATGGGCACTACACCGTTCGCGTCTGCATTTCCATTCGGAACAGTTATCGTCCGAATGGGATGCAGACCGGCAGCGCTGCTACCTTTGACCTGGTTACCTGGCTGGGGGTTTAATCTACTGCTGCTACGTGTGGTATGAACAACTTCATCTACGGGTGCAGAGGGTGTTAACACTTCCCTTGCTGTTACCGATGGAGATGGCGGCACCACCCGTGATTGTGGTGATGCAGATATCATTTGCACAGCATGGGAAATGGCAGACATTACAATAGGCTCATCATCCACAACATAAACATTTTCTTTATGGTTGCTTAAGAGAGGGTACAAGTTGCTTGTTACATTTTTATGGGTATTTTTGGTAACTGTACTTGCACCTCCATCCTCATAAGGTGGAGGAGGTGAGCGTGAACTGCTGGCAATACTCTCCACGACGCTACCGTGCCACACGTGCGCGCCATTTTGCGGCTCGCCCGTATTGCAATTTAGCGTCGCGGATGTATTCTCTGGCAATGTGCTCGCGACGCTAGTTTGCGTCGTTTGCACATTTTTAAGCCACGCATCCCCTTCATGCTGCCACAGTTTTAAACATTCATAATATTTAACCTTTTTCTCTCGGGAGCGCATCAAACTGATGTGATCCCGGACATTGTCTAACACATTTTTGTCAAAACTACCAATTCTGGGAAACGGTCTAACACTCTTCCCCGTCATATTAAACCATAAATCACAATACCTTATTGCATAAGTACCGTACTTAGTATGCATGATACGACGGGCCGATCCGATCGGCGCCTCCATTAGCAGCACATCATTGTCTAACATCTCTACTGTTTCCGCGGCTCCTATTCTGAGACAACTCCTACGCTTTTCAATAAAGATTTAAACTGGTGAAAGACAATCAAGATACTTTCACTTACCTGTGGACGATTTAAGTCGGCGGCGCCCACACACCTGGATAAGATATGAAAAAGGCAACTTCCACACCCGGATAAGATTTAGTAAGGCAACTTCCACACCTATGAGAGTTTATTTGTCGGCTACTCCCACGCACCTCTCTACAACAAAGACAACATGTACACCTGCTGTGTATAGAACGGTAAAGCTACTTACCGAGCGGCTAGACTAACCCTTGCACCTAGCCCTTAAGGATCATACGATACCCTTAACTTTGTTCAACAAATATTCACTGTTACACACTTTTTTCCTGAGCAGAAAAATAAACGTTAACCCAGACATTGGTAACAATTGAAAAAGGTAAACCTCAACGGCTTTGTTAAAACACGTGGCAGCAGAACCGGAAGTGCGTATACGCTATTGTGCGATCAGCCACATACACAATAATGCGACTACCACACAACCGTATAATGACTTTTTAGCTGCGTACACAAAGTGCGTCTTTGCTATGCGCAAACCTGCAACTTAGCCGCGTACTCAGTACTGCGGCACCCCTTTAAACGTAAGGTTCTATCAACAGAGGAAAACAAACTTTTTCCTCTCTTGTCCCTGGATTCTAGTCAGCTTCCTTAATTCACACGGAGATGGATAGCGATCTTTCAGCACAAAGCAGTTGCAGGCAAACCCTGCATGTGGCCACTCCACCCTTTGCTGAAATATCGATAGACGTATGTACCGTGTGAGCAGGTAAGTGACTTCACTACGAGCCCCCAACTAATGATATTAAAATGAACCTCTATATACCCCTGCCTGTACCTTCTAAAATCCTTCCTATAAACCTCTAAGGATGACGCTAATTTGCGTACGCAGTCATACTGTAAATAAAGACTTAGGCCTGGGATATGTGGTTCCAAAGCACAAGTGTTATTCAAGTAAAAGTTCAGACAGTTACACGCAATTGATCTAGACACAATTTAGGTGCAAAAGGAATTATACAGACCCAAGTACAGTATACATACGCAGCGCTTCCGAACCCGAAGATAGGCATCAGCAAGAGACCCCTCGTCATTCAGCACTCAGCACGAAGACTAAGAACCTAGCGTTTGAGCACACATATTTATACCCCCCCAGAATAGACAGGACAATAGAGAAGTTTGTTGTCGATGTCATTGGTTCCCAGGGGAGAAGAATCTGTTACAGAGCATTTAACAGGCTGGTTCAAATAGACTCTCCCTGCCTCTAACAGCTGGGGATCTTTCCCTTCCCACCCCTGCAACATTCTAACAGTTGTTCATGAAATATACATTTTGTTGTTTGTAGTCTCTGCGATCCATATCTCGAGAATGCATGATGCGATCTCCCCACCGATAACACCGGAATACTGTAAAAAGAGTACGCATCAGTATGAAACCAAACACGACTTGTTTAGCATGTGTAAAACCTTAGTTATCAAATATCTTTATTTCTCAGCATTTAAACTAACTGAACCAACTTAAATCATATACTTTAAAGCTTATTAAACCTTATGTGTGAATATGTAATGTGTGAGTATTCAGGGTTTGATATAAGGACGCTAGTTAACTTGAGGCAGATGCGTGCGCATAAAGCTAATAAAACAGCGGTTTCATACAAAGTCCTATGCATTCGCTAATATGTGACTAGTTAACAGCGCAATTGTGCATATTAATGTGTGTATGAGAAATGGTGAAAGATGCAATTGCATGGTGCTAATAGTTTTATCGCCACATGGACTAAAATGTGAGTTTATCTAAAATGGCGCTTAGGCGGCCATTCGCAAAATGGCGTCTTGCAATCTCATTTTCAAGATGGCGTCTTGTGGCCAATCGCAAGATGGCATCGTCACGATTAAATCTTAAACTGAACTTGTCTCAGCCAATTATTCAGCTTCGACACTTCTCTATCTATACATAGTATAAAATACAGTCCCTGGTAGGCGTCTGTCTGTGTGTTCGGGCTAATCTCGAGAACCACTGGTCGGATTTTGATGCAGCTGTCAGTACTATATAGAGAATTTGCGGAGGAAGGTTTAGGTGTATGATACATTAATAGGGAGCTGAGCAGTGATGATTGTAGTGAAGCAAGTAAAGGAAAAAACAGACATCTGATCACTTTCTTGGCTTACGCTGCCTAAATCGTTACATATATATCACAATGATGGACTTTATTTTATACCATGTAGAGATTGATACATATTATCTGGTTTCTCCAGAACAATTGATGTGAGCCCTGTTTACTGATACAAGATTTCAGTTGTTCCCTTGTTTTACGGTTCCTATTTCATATATGTGAGAAACGGTTCTTTAATTTTAAAAGAGTCCAATTCCCGGTAAGAGTCTTCTCTGGCATAACAATAAATAAAGCACAGGGACAGACACTTAACGTGGCTGGAGATGACCTACTATTACTGTTTTTCTTGTGTGCTCATTTATGTACTGTGTAAGGCGCTGCGGAACCTTTGTGGTGCCATATAAATAAAGAATAATAATAATAATAATAATAATAATAATAATGTTATGGTTTCCTAGGCTGATCCGTGTAAGCTTCCTAGAACTCAGGCTATCGAGGTCTTCTACCTTTAACAGCCACCCTCTGTTCCCTTAGAACTTGACACATTCACCGGTACTTAGATGGCCATCTAGTAGTAGTGGTTTGCACGGTTTACCTATGGGAACCAGAGGATAGTATGAGATATTAGACACTAGAAGAAAGTCAATGGTATGGCTAGGGCTGATACTACAACTTGGAGAGGTGGCAGAATGGCTTGAAAGCTGGTGGTGTGGCTTTGAGAGCTGGTGGTGTGGCTTGAGAGCCGGTAATGTGGCACAGAGCTGGTAGTAGAAATTGGTGAGGCTTGAGAGCCGGTGAAGTGGCTTTCAGAGCGAGTTGTGCGGCTTTGAGAGCCGGTGATGCGGCTTTGAAAGCCGGTGATGCGGCTTAGAGCCGGTAGTAGAAATTGGTGTGGCTTGAGAGCCAGTGATGTGGCTTTGAGAGCCAGTGATGCGGCTTTGAGAGCCAGTGATGAGGCTTGAGAGCTGGTGATGCAGCTTAGAGCTGGTAGTAGAAATTGTTGCAGCTTGAGAGCCGGTGATGCGGCTTAGAGCCGGTAGTAGAAATTGGTGCGGCTTGAGAGCCAATGCTGCTTGCGGCTTTGAAAGCCAGTGTGAGGCTTGAGAGCCAGTGATGAGGCTTAGAGGATAGTATGAGATATTGGACACTACAAGAAAGTCAATGGTATGGCTAGGGCTGATACTACAACTTGGAGAGGTGGCAGAAAGGCTTGAAAGCCGGTGGTGCGGCTTGAGAGCCGGTGATGTGGCCCAGAGCCAGTAGTAGAAATTGGTGAGGCTTGAGAGCCGGTGAAGTGGATTTGAGAGCCAGTGATGTGGCTTTGAGAGTCAGTGATGTGGCTTTGAGAGCCAGTGATGCGGCTTTGAGAGCCAGTGATGCGGCTTTGAGAGCCAGTGATGCGGCCCAGAGCCGGTAGTAGAAATTGGTGAGGCTTGAGAGTCAGTGAAGTGGCCTTGAGAGCCAGTGAAGCGGCTTGAGAGCCGGTAGTAGAAATTGGTGCGGCTTGAGAGCCGATGTTGCAGCTTGAGAGCTGGTGATGCGGCTTGAGAGCCAGTGTAACGGTTTAGAGACAGTAGTAGAAATCGGTGCCGCTTGAGAGCCGGTGAATCGGCTTGAGAGTCGGTGGTACTTTGCACGGTGGCGGAGTAGTTGGAGGGCCCATGGAACGACCAGAGAGCTTGTAGCAGCCTGCAAGCTGGCGGAGTGGCTAGGGAGCCGGAGAAAATGGAGTACGCTGTAAACTGGGGCAACAGATATACTGACCATGCAGCCAAGTCGAGGGATCCACAGGAAACGCTATAGTCGGCGAGGCAGCAAAAGGTCAGCATGCACAAATAGGGGAAGGAACCAATCATGCCGTGTTGTGGACAGCACGTGACATCCTGCGGCGTCCAGATCACTTAGCAACCAATGGAACTGGAACCATACTGCCAGAAGGAGGTACATTACTGGAAAGAGACAAGCCGTGATTGCGACTTTTAACACCTAAGTGGAGACTGTCACGTCAAAACTAAATCTTTTCTTGTTGACATCAAGGGGAAAAATAACTAACGTCGTCTACAAGGCAATCTTATAAGAACTCGGTTAAAAAAGACTGTTGCCGTAAATTCAAAATTGCTCCCGTGAGAAGCCAGGGGGTCACTAGTTTTATTCATAAAAAAGCATTGAGATCGCCAGTGGGAAGGTGACGTTAATGTGTATTTGTTATATGATATAGAACATAGTACTGAGGCTGTAAAGCAGAGATAATTAACTTTATTGCATCATAAATGAGAGTCCAGGTCTGATCTATGTCACATATATGGGCACTATGATAAACTTGGATCCAGCTCGTGCCTTCCTCTCCTTGGGACCTATTTAGCAAATTACATCTGTCCTTTAAAACAAAATTAAGTATCCAGCCTATTTAACACAGCTATAAAACAGGAGATGTCTCCAGCTTTCTAAGCTTGCAGCAGACGTTCCCATAGTTCCCTATGGAGATGACATTACTGGGGCTATTTCACAAACTGCTTGTTGCCATTTGAAGATGGAGTTAATCCGCTTTACGCCTACCTAACAGCCCGACCGGAGAGGGATCTTCTGATCCTCCCAGAAAGAGATGTGTGGTTCGGCTTTACTCGTATTTTAAAAACGGCATCGTATTGACTATCCGACTGTCACGTGTTTTGGATAGCCAATAAGATAAAGCCGAACGTATCCGAACTTGCAGTAATGTGGCGAAAAGAACAGAGTAACTCTAAACCCGCACATCTCTACTCCCAGATGGTTGGAGCTCATTGCTATGCGCATCACAACTAGTCCACTTTGCACGTGCGCAATTTGAAGGCTATGCCCTCTTGTTCCTCCTTATCCAGGTCACTATCTGTGTTTGCATCGGGGGTTAATCCTCTGCATCGCCGCAGTAGCCGGAGCTAGTCAGGGGCTGCAGCACAACACAACTAAACAACACATTTGTACATGTCCTGGCGCCTGGCTGACTTTCCTGGGTACCGGAACTTTAACCATTAACCTGCCCCAGCCGCTAGAGGTGATCTGGGGCTGCGGCACATTGCATCACAAATAAAAAAAACATCTAATTTAATATACAATGATATGGCGCCCAGCACTAGCAGTCCATTTGAAACCGGCGCAGAAGCACGAGTGTTAACCCCTTCCGTGCTGTGGTCGCATCTTGGCCACATGGGGGGAGCCAGCAACAGGACAGGGACCCAGCCACTCCTGTCACATAACACCGTGGTACATCAGTGACTGCCATATAATACAGAGAGCACCAGTGACCGCCATATAATACAGAAGTGTGTGACCGCTATATAATACAAAGGAGTGTGACCACCATATAATACAAAGAGCACCAGTGACCGCCATATAATATAGAGGAGTATGACCACCATATAGTACAGAAGAGTGTGACCGCTAAATACTACAAAGGAGTGTGACCACCATATAATAAGGAGAGCATAAGTGGCCGCCATAAAATACAGAGAGCACCAGTGACAGCCTTAAAATACAAAGGACTGTGACCACCATATAGTACAGAAGAGTGTGACCGCTACACAGTATAATACAGAGGAGTGTGACAACCATATAATACAGAGGAGTGTGACCGCCATATAGTACAGAAAAGTGTGACCGCTATATAACACATAGGAGTGTGACCAACATATTCTACAGAGAGCATCAGTGACCACCATATAATAGAGAGCACCAGTGACCACCATAAAATACAGTGGAGTGTGACCGCCATATAGTACAGAAGAGTGTGACAGCTACACAGTTTAATACAGAGGAATGTGACCACCATAAAATACTGAGGAGTGTGACTGTCATATAATACAGAAGAGCGTAACCACTATGCAGATGAGTGTGACTGCGTGTGACTGCTATAAAATACAGAAGAGTGTGACCACTATATAATACAGAGGAATGTGACCACCTATAATACAGAAAGCATCAGTGACCACCATAAAATACAGAAGAGTGTGACCGCTATATAATACAGAGGAGTGTGACCGCTATATAATACAGAGGAGTGTGATCGCTATATAATACAGAAAGCATCAGTGACCACCATAAAATACAGAAGTGTGTGAGCGCCATACAATAATTATTTTTCGTTGCTTTATAATATATAATTACCCCTCCTGAAAATCACCTAACTACCTCAGTATCATACTAAGAACTCCATTAAATTAACCCCTTTACCATAATTACATTAATAATTCCAGTAAATAAAAAAGAAGACGACATAGAGCCACGCAGCTGACAAAACCAGTTTAATCATTTTTCAACTCACATTTTTTTACTTAACTTTGCACATTCAGGCCCTGATTGAGAGCCGCTTGCTCTGACAGAGCGCTCACTCTGAATCAGGGCCGGGCTTTTTGTTTTGAACGGCCTCCTGGCCGCTCGCATAGCTGTGGGTGACCACCTACAGCTATAGCGAGCGGCCAGGAAGTTGGTCGCGATGGTCAAGACCATCTTGGCCATCGGGCTTGCGACGAGACCCTTGTGGTAGGGTCTCGTTGCCGCAAGCCCCAGAGAGATTTCGGCTCTAACAGAGCCGGAATCTCTCCACTGACATCACTCGTGATGTCAGTGGGGCAGGCCCCAGACTGAGGCGTTCACATGGGAACGCCTCCGTTTGGGCAACCACTCCCCCAGCCCGCCCACCAAAGGAGGCGTGCTGTCATGCAACATCGACAGCACGCCCCGTTTGTTGTGAGACCAGGAGCAACGGAGTGCCTGTCGCTTTCCGGGTCTCGCGCATGCGCACTGGCCCACCATCGACGCGGTTGCGAGCGCACATCGCTTGCGACCGGGTCTGAATCAGGCCCTCTGTCTCTATTTAAAAAAATATATATATATTTTTAAATATATTTCACTGCGTATCGTGTGAATTAGCTAATTTTAATTCAATTAATAAAAGTTAAATGTCCTATATCAGTGTGCACCAGATACAGACTTCTTTTCTGAAACGTAACCATCGGTACGGATGCACAGTCGGATACATGACTGAAAACATCGTCCGTTTGCGTACGACATCGCCGCTGTGTGCACCTCTGAATCAGGGCATAAGTCTAAAAAAAAAAATCATCCTAATTAACCTCATTATATCATTCACGTCTTACCCCCTTATTTATTCAAATTAGCTACCAAAAACTATACCTCCCCCTCCTAAACCCTAACCCTCCTGTTGCAGCTCTGTGCTCAGGAAGCGTCAAGCAGTTGTCTGTCAGGCAGATCCCGCAGAGGCTGCCGCCATGAGGCGATGCACATTGGTAGAAGGTGCAAACACATGTCGGGCCGGCGCTCACCATCGGACCAGACACCGATTTTTTAAATACCATCGGTGGCATCCCATCGATGGTGGAAACACACTCATCATCACCATCAGACCATTGATTATTATTAACCATCGATGGTCGATACCCAGCAGCCATCAACTGCCACCCCTAGGCCGTGTAGCCCATGCACCCATGCTGCACAGATACAACTTGTAGCCACAACAGATCAGTCCGCTGTAGGGGGCTGGGGCAATTAATGTACGTTTAATTATTTCCTGTGGGGGCTGATGTGTATTTTTTTCCTGGGGAGGCCAATGTATTATTTCTTTTTTATGCAATGTGATTTTGTCTGCGCGTGTGTCTGAGTTACACCGCGCATATATCCTGACGGTATTCGTAAAGAGCAGGGCCGGCGCTAGGCAGCGCTGCGCCCAGTGGCGTCCTCTGTTGCCGCCCCTTCCCTCCTCCACTCCCTCCCCGCCGTGCTTAAATATATCCTATACCGCCGGGCAGGTGGTGGGCGTTTCCTGCGCCCCCCGGAAACAGTAGCGCTTCGGGCGACGGACCGGCTTGCCCATGCCTGGAGCCACTACTGGTAAAGAGGACCTGAGGGAAGAGTAGTAAGTAAACCCGATGGTTTGCTTACTATTCCAATGTTAGAAGATTGGCGCATGCGCAGGATCTTTTGCAGGTCCGCCAAAGCTGCATCAGCAGTTTAGGAGTAGGGTTGGGGTTGGGGCGGGTCTCCGTTCTAGAAAACGAGGGCGCGTTGTCCCTGTTTTTTGGGAGTGCCGAGGTCAGCATAATCCGAAGCACACTCCCAGGCCTAGACTATAGAGCTGCAGACCCGAGTGTTACTCAGATGGCCGATGGTACTCGCAGAAGATCCGATGCTGAGTCTTGGGATGCAGCACTCGGATCTGTGATGCTGTCAGGTGGCTTCTATATACACGAAGAAGCGTATTAGAAATGCGTTGGGCGCCCCTGGGCGGTTACAGGGGATTGGCTAATCAGACGCAGATGTAGCGTAGTACGGACGTGTTATTAACGTGACACGGGTGTGCGGCTGAAAGTGGTTGAGTACAGAGACGCCGAGTCGCTCACATTGGATGAGAAGACTCACCAGGCGGTAACGCAGCGTATATAAGCACTGACAGCGGGCGGCTCACTCCTCGCACATTGGGACACACAGATGTACACCAGGGAAGGGCTGCAGCAAAAGACGCAAGGAATGGTAATTATGTGCTGATAAACTGTTATTGGTCTATATGTTCACCCCGTACAGTACTGCGTACACTTTATGGCGCCTATTAAATACAAAATAATAATTATAAGTTATATATAGAATGAGTGTAGATATTTTTATTGTAAGGAATGTACTAGAAAAAATGACACACACACAAATTCTGTGGCTAATAATACACATTATTATATTTTCTTTTAAATAATAAATGTCAGGAAGTCTATGGATATTAGATATACCTGTCTGTGGGGTATTACCTGCAGCAGGTCGGTCACCTGAATACACCTGTATGACTGGCAATGAGCCGGTCTCGCCTAGTCCTGCTGTAGGCTCGGGCGCCATCGCGTGGTCAGATTAGAGTACAGCACCCTCCTACCGCTGAGCTGTGGGCGCTGGAAGCCGTAGTGCGACAGTACTGGCAGGAGAGGAAGCGCAGCGCTTTACGGTACTCCGTACCCACGTGTAGGGAAGCGAGTGAGGAGTGGGGAGAATACTCAGAGAAGCCGGTGAGTGAGGACTCTGAGTGCCGCTGCCTCTTTTAACCATTCTGGTTCAGCTGCTGTAGAACTAGAGGTCGCAGCATGTCCGGTCAGCCTGTTATATCAGAGTCTCTGGTGATCATGCTGGAACTTGTAGTTCCACAACATAATGAGGGGAGCATTAGATTGCATCACATGATACAATGTTACCACTGAGAGACAGAGGGGAATGTGGGGGAGGGTCACTGAGAGACAGAGGGGAATGTGTGTGGGGGTCACTGAGAGACAGAGGAATATGGGGAGGGGGGACACAGGGGAATGTAGGGGGGCTCACAGACAGGGGAATATGGGGGGGTCACTAAGTGATGGGAATGTGTGTGGGGGTCACTGAGAGACAGGGGAATGTGTGTGGGGGTCACAGAGACAGAGGGGAAGATGGGGGGGGTCACAGAGAGAGGGGAATGTGTGTGGGGGTCACAGAGACAAACGGGAATGTGGGGGGAGGTCACTGAGAGACAGTGGAATGTGTGTGGGGGTCACAGAGACAGAGGGGAAGATGGGGGGGGTCACAGAGAGAGGGGAATGTGTGTGGGGGTCACAGAGACAAACGGGAATGTGGGGGGAGGTCACTGAGAGACAGTGGAATGTGTGTGGGGGTCACAGAGACAGAGGGGAAGATGGGGGGGGTCACAGAGAGAGGGGAATGTGTGTGGGGGTCACAGAGACAAACGGGAATGTGGGGGGAGGTCACAGAGAGAGAGGAATATGGGGGGGTCACAGAGATAGAGAGGAATATGGGGAGGGGGTCACAGAGACAGGGAAATGTGGAAGGGGGGACACAGACAGGGGAATGTAGGGGGGTCACAGACAGAGGGGAATATGGGGGGGTCACTAAGAGACAGGAATGTGTGTGGGGGTCACTGAGACAGGAGAATGTGTGTGGGGGTCACAGAGACAGAGGGGAATATGGGGGGGTCACAGAGAGAGGGGAATGTGTGTGGGGGTCACTGAAAGACAAACTAATGTGGGAGTGGGGGGTCACAGAGACAGGGGAATGTAGGGGGTTCACAGACAGAGGGGAATGTGTGGGGAGGTCCCTGAGAGACAGCTGAATGGGGGGATCACTGAGAGACAGGGGAATGTGTGTGTGGGGGGGGTCACTGAGAAGGGAATGTGGAGGGGGGTCACAGAGACGGGAATGTGGAGGGGGGTCACAGAGACTGGAATGTGGGGAGGTTACTGAGAGATGGGAATGTGGGGGGGGGTCACAGAGACGGGAATGTGGAGGGGGGTCACTGAGATGGGAATGTGGGTGGGTCACTGAGATGGGAATGTGGGGGGGTCACAGAGATGGAGGGGAATGTGGGGGCATCACAGAGAGAGGGGATATGTGTGTGGGTCACAGACGGGAATGTGGAGGGTCACTGAGAACCGGGAATGTGGGGGGGGGATCACTGAGAGACAGGAATGTGGGGGGTCACTGAGACTGGAATGTGGGGGGGGTCAGTGAGAAATAGATGGGAGTGGTGGGGAGTCATTCAGAGGCAAAAGGCAGTGTGCGGGCCACGGTCACTGAGAGATGGGAATGTGGGGGGGAGTCACTGAGAGACAGAGGAATGTGGGGGGGTCACTGAAAGGGGAATATGTGACCCACAGAGACAGAGGGGAATGTGGGGGGGGATTAGTGTGAGACAGGGGAATGTGGGAGGGTCACTGAGAGACAGGGGAATGCAGGTGGGGTCACTAAAAGAGATGGGAATGTGGGGAGGGGGGTCACTAAGAGACAGAGGGGAAAGTAGGGGGTCACAGAGATGGGAATGTGGGGGGATGATTACTGAGACAGGTGAATGTGTGTGGGGGTTGTCACTGAGAAACAATGCGGAATGTGTGGGGTCACTGAGAGATGAGAATGTGGGGTGGTTACTGAGAGACATTCATTTATGTGAGATGGTCACTGAGAGACAGTAATGTGAGGTCAGAACGTTATGGGGGTGGTTCACGTAGAATTTAGAGGTTGATAACAGATTTATGGACAACTATGGGGGAAGCAATCACTGACTGTCAGATAAGAATTGTTTGGGTGGGGGTCACGGACTGACGGACAGGAAAAAGGGAGAAGGGTCTCAGACTGACGGACAGGAAACGGGGAGGAGGATCTCAGACTGATGGACAGGGAAGGGTCTCAGACTGACAGACAGGAGTGAGAGTTTTGAATTCTCGTTTCTCTGTCCTTTGCAGCAGCCTCCTGACCCAGAGACATTATGGACGTAGAGGAAGACATCTTTGTTACCGAGGCCCCAGTGAGCGCCAGCGACCATGAGGTAGGGGGCTTCGTCCATGTATACAGATGATAGAAGCGCATACGCTGTCACCCTGACCTGAGAGTCAGCAGAGTGTTAGCCGTTCCCAGTGTAGCGTTACGCACATAGCATCTCATAGCTGGCTGTGCACCCTGCTAATTCCATATGTCCGCTCTCCCCCGATTGGAGGACGTATTACCCGCTGTGATCCAGTAGACGGCAGAAGCTCCTCCAATATCTTTAGCATAGTGTCCTGATGGAATCCTGCTCACTGACCAGCCTCTACCCGTGTATAATTCAGCCAATCCCTGCAGTACCACATCTAAGTAACTGTAGTCGTGGGCAGCCACGGAAGCCATGATTAATACCTTCTGCTAATATGGTGGGGACTGTGGGTCTGATTCAGACCTGGTCGCATGCGCTGAGCGCTCGCAACCGGGTCGATGTTAAGGCCCTGCGCACGCGCAGCGGCCGCACTGCGTGTGCGCAAGCCCCGGAGCGAGAGAGAAATTCTCTCGCTCCGGAGCTCACTACAAAAGGGGCGGGGGGGTGGCTACACAAATGGAGGGTACACAAATGGAGGCTACACAAACGGAGGCGTTCCTTAAGGAACGCCTGCCGTTTTGTGGGCGGCCGCACTGACATCAGCAGTGATGTCAGTGGGGAGCTTCCTGCTCGATCAGAGCAGGAAGCTCCCTGGGGCTTGCGGTTGCCGAGACCCAACCTTAGGGTCTCGTTGCGAGACCCGATGGTCGAGATGGTCTTGACCGTTGCGAGACCCGATGGTCGAGATGGTCTTGACCATCGCGACCATCAACCTGGTCGGTCGCTAAAACTGTTGGTGGTAACCCACAGCTTAGCTAGCGACCAGGAGGCCGCACTAAAAAATACAAGCGGCCGCCCTCATTCAGAACGAGCGCTCGCTACTTGCGATTTTATATCGGCAACCGCAATCGTTGTCATTAATATCGGCAGCTGCACCAGCCCCAGTTTAGGTGTAAGAGATCTGTCAGACACAGGTCTCCCTTCCCCATACGCACAACTTAGAATCACGCAGCGCTTTAGATACGCGCCCACAACTCTGTAAAACGAACAAAGAGAAAAACCAGCACTAAAAAGTAAAATAATTCTTTGATGGACGGTTTCAAAAATAAAACCTTTAACTTTTATTAAGATCTCACATTCAAAGGATCATGTATATGAAGGTTAGTGACCGCAGGAGCTCATTCAGACCCGGACGCTAAGCTGCGCTCTCACGCAGCTAAAAGGGGCCGGGTATGCAAATGCCGCAATCGCACTGTCTGGTGTAAGGACGCCCTCTATGCCTTAGAGAGCGACAGCATAGCAAACGCACGCCGGTATAAAGCCGCCCACCTATCTCTCTTAGTACACGTCATCTCCAGGAAGTGTCTAAACAATCGAACCCATCGAGAGCCATCGGAGCTGCGCGCAGCGCTTGAATTAGACCCTACCCCTCCGCAAGCACTGCGATCACTGCAGGCTGAAAAACAACCAAGTGACGTCTACAATGATGCTACTAATTATACACACCCATAAAACGCCGTTTAGACGCCAAGACACGCCTACGTTTGCAGCACCACTCTCCCATTCACAAGCACCTTCCCCTGTTACCACCCCCAAACTGCGCTGTCCGTCACTCAAAATAGCGTCCAGTCTGTGTACTACGAGCGCACAATTCCCGGCCACAGTGACTGGTTCGCACATGTGTACTTTGACGCATACACTAACGTGCGTTCGCAGCTTAGCGAACGGGTCTGAATCAGGCCCACATTCTAAAAAATACACAATTCTGAAAAGCCTAATTAGCCCACATACTCCTGTGTAGTTGGTATAATACTTAAGGTGCATACACACACAACGATTTTTTGAACGATTATCGTTAACAATATTGTTCAATCGTTGAAAAAATCGTTCACTTTCCCCTGAAAAATTGAACGAAAATCGTTACTAAAATCGTTCATTTACTAAATGTAATGAACAATTTTTTTGAACTACAAACGATTTTTGCATATTCCCTTAAAGAAAATCGTTGAGTTGGTCAGTCTGACTAATCTACAAACGTGAATGCGTATGAACGATAATTATCGTTATCGATAATCGTTCAAAAAAAAGCTTTGGGGGTCATTCAGACCCACTCGCGAGCGGCTGTCCGCTCGCAAGTGGGTCGATGGTCCCCACTGCGCATGCGCACAATGGAGGGAGCTCCGTCATGCGCATGCGCGAGACCCGACGAGCGAAGGACTTTCCTTCGCTCGGAGTGTCTCATCAAAGGGGGCGTGCTGTTGATGGTGACTGACAGCACGCCCCCTTTGGTGGGCGTGCCGGGGGCGTGCCTGCTAGACGTAGGCGTTCCCAAGGGAACGCCTACCGTCTGAAGCCGGCCCCACTGACATCACTAGTGATGTCAGTGGGAGTGATTTTGGCTTTGATAGAAAGTGATGTCAGTGGGAGTGATTTTGGCTTTGATAGAGCCAAAATCACTCCTGGCCTTGCGGTTGAAAAACCCAACCGCAGGCTTTTGCTCGCAGTTTCGATGGTCGCGGTGGTCAAGACCATCGCGGCCATCATCCTGCACGCTCGTATATGCTGTGGGTGGTGACCCACAGCTATACGAGCGTCCAGGAGGACGCTCCATATTAATGGAGGTGGGCCCTGATGCAGAGCGAGCGCTCTGGTCAGAGCGTCCGGCTCTGAATCAGGGCCTTTGTGTGTGTATGTACCTTTAGGACGCTCCCTTTGTGTCCAAATAGAAAGAGTTTTTAGCAGCAGGCTGTTACCATTCCATGGAGATGTATGTCCCTAGCATCCAAGGTTCAATTTCACAGGCTGAAGGAAAGTCCACTAGGTGTCCATTAACGCTGCAGATCGTATTCAGGAGGGGTCATGGAGGAACTTGCTATTAATGTGCTCTCTGATTGGTCCAGTTTGGCTCATTACATGTGTGGGGGCAGAACCCTAATTACCTGTTCACCTGCACAATATTATCTTATTTCATTATTATTATTATCTTAAAAAAATAAAGGAATCCCTACTTTCCTGAGAGTCTGCCCCTGAGTTTATTGAAGCCAAATTGGGGGAGAGATCCCTCCATCCGTCCGTGGACTTTATAATGATTTCTGTAATGTTGGGGTTATTTTCTGGTGTTCCCATATGAACTGCAGAGAATAACTCTAATCAGGAGGGGTACTTCTAATGCTCTGCCCCCACCATCCCCTGCCTTCGGAAACCTTCTGTATTTAGTGCCTGGTGTGGGTGTAATACCATGTTACGCCCCTCAAAATTCCTGTATTCAAATATTGATACAAAAAGGGCTAAAGTCTAATGCTCCCCATCCACTACCAGACATGAAAATGACTGCAGGATTGCTACATTGTAATCGTTCAGTCGTTTGTCAGTCTGTGATGAGCCTGCACTGAGCGAGAGCAGTCTATCAGTGCAGGCTCATCAATCATCTGCAAACATGCTGAACCTGACGTTATCGTCATATTGTCCAGCATATTTGCCCGATGATAGATGTCTAAACGACCAGCGGGAGCGCGCATTGCTGGTCGTTTTAGACATTTTTGCAAACGATTGAACGATAACGATATCGTTCAATCGCTCAACTTAATCGCCTAGTGGATGGGAACCTTAACATACCATATTCTTCTTTTGGAAAGTGTTACCTCCCGATATAGACAGCTGATACTCCCCCCTGCACCTTTAGGACAGTGGGCCTGATTCAGCAGCGAGCGATTGTTAGCCAGTGCGCATGCGTATAAGCCACAATGCGCGCGCGCTGCAATCGGACTAAGATTACGCACGCACTGAGGAAGCCATCGTACGTTGAGTAACAGGCTGTGAGCATTTGAGGGTGGTGACGGGGGAGTGGTCGGAAAAAACGCTGGCGTGCCTCTCCGTTTGAATGCCGCTGCTTGGGCGTGCATAAATTAGCCGCATCGATTGCATATGCAGCTTGTCGATGGTACCAATGTTTACACAGGGGAAAGACAGAGGACGGATATGAGAAAGCAGAAGCGGGTGTCTTTATGTCGGCTGAGCCTTGGTGAGCATTAGCATATTTTTGCAGCTGCGAGTCAGGTCCTGTGTCAATAATGTGCACATTTCGGTCCATTGCACAGTATCCTTACGTTGGCTCTGTATGAATCCAACAATCTACGCAGTGCATCTCTGCAGGGAAAGTCCGCAAGATTGTCAGTCACACTTTGCCTGCTCAAATAAGTTCCTCCCTAATAACATGTAGGCCAGCGGCAGAGGAGTGAACCAGTGCACTAAGGAGGTAATTTACAAAATCTATATACGTGTGTGTATATATATTTCTTATCACTTCTTCTTAATTGAATTAATACTGTAGCTTTCATTCCTGTGATGGCTGCTTTCACTGTGTGTAGGGAAGAGCCCCGAAAGGTTAATGCACCATTGTTCAAGGCCTCCTCATCCTTCACTTGGCTCCGTGCAATATATTTTGGAAGGCTGCAGTAAAGTGTTCAGTGAGTCATTAATGCTGTTGCTTTCCTTACTCAGGAGGACAGTGACAATGAGGAAAAGCACCAGCAGCTGCTGGACACCATCTCCTCCCTGGATGGAAAGAAAAGAAGGTCTGTCCTATAATCTCAGTCGTTACAATTAGTGGCTCTGCTATTCTTTAGCAGCAACGGCTGTCCTCCTATCCGTCTTTAATTTGTCCTATTCTCCCCTCCCAGGCGGAAGTTGGCAGAACGGTCCGAGGCCAGTATCCAGGTGTCCGAGTTTGGCATCAGCTCCGAAGGTCGGGTCCATTTTTATTCCATTATTTTCCATTTATTATTTTCCATTCCTCCCGTGTTTCACAACCGGTGTTGTCAGGCATTGTTTATTGTCTGTTGCCCTGGGTAACGGCACAGCTCAGATGCGTTTTCTGCCTTGGATACAGTTGTATGGGCTTGCGATGATATAAAGTCATTTTTGAAAATCTCAGACAGGAATAAATAGTGTATTGAGTGAGAGTAGTGGTGGGGGGGGCTGTATGTAGATCAGTACATTTAATTAATTTGAATGGAAAATTCCATTTACAGGTAAAAACAGCAGCATATAAATAACCGGGTAACATTGAATTGTCCGACTGTCTTTTAGATTCAGCCCCTACAATTCTTCATACTTTAATGATTTTCTTATTTTATTTATCGCACTCTCCGCCCATAAAGCACCTAGACCTGTACAGATAGGAGTTACTTAGAGAGATTATTGTGCAGAAGTCATTGAGTTCTAGCCCATACTACATAATAAGGTATAAAACACTGTACCTGGCCCTATACCGGCATCAGGCTGAGTAAAGTAGTGATCATTCTAGCACCCTGCACCTGTCACAGCCCATGCAGTTCCTCTATTCTGCCTGGGGTGTCGCTCTCTGCTCTGGTGCTTCTAGCACACTCCGGTCTGTATCTCAGCTGTTTGCTGCATTAGCTGAGTGTGCTAGAAGCACCAGAACAAAGAGCGACACCCCAGGTAGGATAGAGGAACTGCACGGGTTGTGATAGGTGCAGGGTGCTGGGATGAACACTAGTACAGGACACGCGTGGTGTCGCCATATCTGGGAAAAGTGTCCGATTGCAATTTGGGATAAAGATTTCGGATCGCTATAATTGTGCCAAAGTAACAAAAAATGTATTTCAATATTCTTCCAAAAAAACCCCCAAAAAACAGAAGTAGAAAAAAAAAAAGTCAGCGCATAAATAAACCATCCGAAATGTTCCATTGGAAGTATTATAACAAAGGGTTGTACGTACCGCTTGGAGCCGATAACTATAACGCTTTGTGGGGCTGATTAAGAGATGTATCGGGTTTGCGTACATCTCCGCTGGTGGGGGGACTGTGCATGTAAGATCACACGCAATGCCCAGCAGCCGCAGCATGATTAACATGTTGTCACTGTTTGGAGACGTCACCACAGTTTTGTGGGCGTGTTGGGCTGTAACAGAAGCTTACTCAGATGGGCAATGACTGTGACCTACATGACCGGCGTCTCCTGCAGCATTAGAATATGTTAACATGGTTGCTGTGTCCTTGGGCGCAGTCGGGATGCTAGCAGCGTGCATCTCTGAATAAGGTCTTGTGATAGCAGCATATAGTCCTACATCAGATCACTGTATACTCGAAACTGGAGGATAGATGAGGTTCGGGCAAGCAACATTTAAATTTTTTACACTACAAGTCAGTCTCTCTAAAACCTGTAGACCAGCAGCCACTTGTAGGCCCATCCCAGAGAGTTGTTGGCCGCGCCTGACCTGGGGAACCATGTGCTGCCTCGCTTTGTGCTGTAGCCGTCACTTCCACAGCTGGTCATCAGGGTGGCACCAGGGGTGCGGAGGCTTCACCTGTACCGGATGGGGTGACTGTGATCAGGATGCAGCGTTATTGGTGTACGTGATATTGCGTTACTGCCGATCTCCCTCTACGTTCTTCTCTCATTATTATTTTTTTTACTTCTCTTTCTAAATGTTAATAATTATATTTAATTTATTCATGAGCACATGGGGGGCACAGATGTCTTGGGATTAAGTCGCATCCTCTTGAAGGCACAAAAGTTCGTCTTCCTCAGTTACCCCCCCCCACAAACCTGACGCCCCTATTAAACATGACACATTAGTTTACACTTATTCTGATTTAGAAATTAACTTTAAATGAGGGATTTTAATTAAGTAATTGACCATTACTACCACAAATGTCTTACCGTCTTTCAGTATGTTGTCTGCGTTCTGCTCTTTGCCCGTTCCCTAGCACGTCGTTCTTATTGCGCGGCACTGTGTCATATCGCGAGGTTTATGTTCCCCGGACTGGAAATTGCGCTGACCTTACTATTCTGCTTCACTCAGGTGCCGGGGAAAAGATCAACCTCTCCGACCTCATCGTACCCATCAAGAAAACCGCCTCGTTCTCAGCGGTGAAGAAGCAATTGAACAAGCTGAATGAGAAGAAGAGCGTGGAGCTGCCCCTCAGCAAGGAGGAGGCGCAGAAGGTGCGTGGAGGGTAGATTTATCTTCAGACAACATGTGGGGACGCTGGTGTTATCCCCGGGCCTTGGTGTAGGGTAACACTGACGATATATATGAAGCCGTTCCGGCGGCCAATAGTGGTCCTTTGAGTTTGTGAGCCTGAAATTGTCGCCAATTCCTAGCAACGTCTTCTCGTCCGATGTCTATCATCTGGACACGTGCGACCGCTGTCTGGCCGCACTCACTGGACATCAATACAAGTACTTGGACCTGGCGGCTGAATCGCCTAAGTACGGCTAATAAAGGATGGGGGGTCGATGTAAATGGGTGATGGGCATTAAATACAGGGAAAGACCATGTACAGTACCTGGATGTATAGAATTGTCTGGTTTGTCTTTATTCCAACAGATACAGAGAATCGTATCCTACAATAGCACCTCCGAAGAGGTGGCAAAGTGGGACCACATCGTAAAGCAGAACCGGAGGGCGGAGCAGCTGGTCTTTCCGCTTAACGACGAGACACTAAAGCCTGCTCCCATCGGGGAGCTGGTGACACGGTGGAGTAAAGTGAGTAACGCCGTTAATACCATGGCGCTGATTGCATGTTTGCGGTGTTACCTATGCCAGCCTATCAGACGTCTGTTTCATTAGACAAAATATGTTGTATTCTTTTCCTGCTGTTTGTCTGCAGTGTAATAGAATCTATCATTCGTGCCGCAGTCCGGAAGCTGTGTGTGCGTGCTAGTATCATTGTGTTCTGTTATAATTGTAATGTTGTCTCTTGGGGTTTGTATCATTTTGAGTATTCTGTGTTCTTGTGTCCGTATCCATTTGTGCAAGTGACTTAATCCTTCCATATGGCGGTGTGAGGGGTGGGGCTCCGTAACGCCACCAATGGCAGTGTGAGGGGTGGGGCTCCCTAACGCCACCAATGGCAGTGTGAGGGGTGGGGCTCGCCACCAATGGCGGTGTGAGGGGTGGGGCTCCCTAACGCCACCAATGGCGGTGTGGGGTGGGGCTCGCCACCAATGGCGGTGTGAGGGGTGGGGCTCGCCACCAATGGCGGTGTGAGGGGTGGGTCCCCCTAACACCACCAATGACAGTGTAAGGGGTGGGACTCGCCACCAATGGCAGTGTGAGGGATGGGGCTCCCTAACGCCACCAATGGCGGTGTGAGGGGTGGGGCTCCCTAACGCCACCAATGGCAGTGTGAGGGGTGGGGCTCCCTAACGCCACCAATGGTGGGGCCCCCTAACGCCACCAATGGCAGTGTGAGGGGTGGGGCCCCCTAACGCCACCAATGGCAGTGTGAGGGGCGGGGCCCCCTAACGCCACCAATGGCAGTGTGAGGGGCGGGGCCCCCTAATGCCACCAATGGCAGTGTGAGGGGTGGGGCCCCCTAATGCCACCAATGGCAGTGTGAGGGGTGGGGCTAATTGGATAGTCCCCCAGGGCATACATTAGGATACCGTCCTATGTATAGAAGCAGACCGGGCGTTATTATCCAAGGTCACGTTGGTCAGCGGCTGCCTTCTGCTCTTACTAAGCTTTCTGTAAAGTGTGACATTATTGGGGACGGTTACATTGTACAAGGTTCATGTCGCCCTATTTTATTGTGATAATATTGCGCCTATAAACGTTTATCCCTTTGCGCCTTCATGTCGCCGTGCAGGCAGCCACGCCGCTGGAGATGGAGATATTTGGCATCCTCCATAAAAACAAACAGCCGATAACGGACCCGCTGCTGACCCCCATGGAAGAGGCCTCGCTGAAGGCGATGAGCCTAGAGGAGGTGAGGCAGCGCTGATAGAGGGAACTAATATCCTGAGATAAATATTATTATTATTAGGATCGTATTGTTTTCTCCTGTATGAAACGTTACTTAGTGGTCTGTGCGTTTTCCTGTATGTGGGGCATAGGGGGCGCTGGCCGCAGGGTTGTGTGATTGGTGGAAGCCGGTGCCTGTGGGGGATCCTCTGCATGAAGGTGGCGGGAAGAAGACTTTAGTGATCTCTCTGGGGGAGATGAACTACCAGCCACTCAGCTCCTACCCGTCTTGTTACAGGCTGTGTTTGAAAAATGATAGTTAGGAGCTGATTGGTTGGTACTTTATCACTCTCCAGTTTATCACTTTCCAGAGTTTAGTACATCTGCCCCTCTTCTTTGTCAAAGTTAGGTATGAACTAATCCCCATAGTCATGGCAAAAAAACAATAGCCGTAATATGCTGACGCTCTATAAATGAATGTTAATAAAATAAATATGCCTCCTGGCTAATGGGTGATGACCCGCTGTTCCCCCGCAGCTGCTATGATAGTGTGCGATGGATAATAGCCCTGTGGCAATCCACTGCCAGAGCCATTGTAACTAGCTCCCAGTAATGATGGATCCTGAGTTTAGGCCTTCCAAGCACAGATCTTTAATACACTGTGTGGTATAGCACTGTACATGGGGTGGGGGTCTCCATTGTCCCTGGCTGATGCTTCAGGAGGATATTTGGGGGGGGCAAGTGGCTGGTATAGCGTGATCGGAAGACGCGCAGGAGGGGCGGGTACAATGTGATTAGAGGACACCCAGGAGGGGGCTGGTACAGTGTGACTGGAGGGTGCACAGGTTGGGCTGGGTACAGTGTGACTGGAGGGTGTGCAGGAGGGGCTGGGTACAATGTGACGGGAGGGTGCGCAGGAGGGCTGGCTACAGTGTGACGGGAGGGTGTGCAGGATGGGCTTGGTACAGTGTGACGGGAGGGTGTGCAGGAGGGGCTGGGTACAGTGTGACGGGAGGGTGTGCAGGAGGGGCTGGGTACTGTGTGACGGGAGGGTGTGCAGGAGGGGCTGGGTACTGTGTGACGGGAGGGTGTGCAGGAGGGGCTGGGTACAGTGTGACTGGAGGGTTTGCAGGATGGGCTGGTACAGTGTGACGGGAGGGTGTGCAGGAGGGGCTGGGTACAGTGTGACTGGAGGGTGCGCAGGATGGGCTGGGTACAGTGACTGGAGGGTGCGCAGGAGGGGCTGGGTACAGTGTGACTGGAGGGTGCGGAGGAGGGGCTGTGTACAGTGTGACTGGAGGGTGCGAAGGATGGGCTGGGTACAGTGTGAGTGGAAGGTGCGCAGGATGGGCTGGGTACAGTGTGACTGGAGGGTGCGCAGGAGGGGCTGGGTACAGTGTGACGGGAGGGTGCGCAGGATGGGCTGGGTACTGTGTGACTGGAGGGTGCGCAGGAGGGGTTGGGTACAGTGTGACTGGAGGGTGCGCAGAATGGGCTGGGTACAGTGTGACGGGAGGGTGCGCAGGATGGGCTGGGTACAGTGTGACTGGAGGGTGCGCAGAATGGGCTGGGTACAGTGTGACGGGAGGGTGCGCAGGATGGGCTATGTACTGTGTGACTGGAGGGTGCGCAGGATGGGCTGGGTACTGTGTGACTGGAGGGTGCGCAGGAGGGGCTGGGTACAGTGTGACGGGAGGGTGCGCAGGATGGGCTGGGTACTGTGTGACTGGAGGGTGCGCAGGATGGGCTGGGTACTGTGTGACTGGAGGGTGCGCAGGAGGGGCTGGGTACAGTGTGACGGGAGGGTGCGCAGGATGGGCTGGGTACTGTGTGACTGGAGGGTGCGCAGGATGGGCTGGGTACTGTGTGACGGGAGGGTGCGAAGGAGGGGCTGGGTACAGTGTGACTGGAGGGTGCGCAGAATGGGTTGGGTACAGTGTGACGGGAGGGTGCGCAGGATGGGCTGGGTACAGTGTGACTGGAGGGTGCGAAGGAGGGGCTGGGTACAGTGTGACTGGAGGGTGCGGAGGAGGAGCTGGGTACAGTGTGACTGGAAGGTGCGCAGGATGGGCTGGGTACAGTGTGACTGGAGGGTGCATAGGAAGGGGCTGGGTACAGTGTGACGGGAGGGGCGCTGTAGAGGTCTGGCTGCGGTGTGACGGGAGGGTGCGCAGGATGGGCTGGGTACAGTGTGACGGGAGGGTGCGCAGGATAGGCTGGGTACAGTGTGACGGGAGGGTGCGCAGGAGGGGCTGGGTACAGTGTGACGGGAGGGTGCGGAGGAGGGGCTGGGTACAGTGTGACTGGAGGATGTGCGGGAGGGTGCGCAGGATGGGCTGGGTACAGTGTGACGGGAGGGTGCGCAGGATGGGCTGGGTACAGTGTGATGGGAGGGTGCGCAGGATGGGCTGGGTACAGTGTGACTGGAGGGTGCGCAGGATGGGGTGGGTACAGTGTGACGGGAGGGTGCGCAGGATGGGCTGGGTACAGTGTGACGGGAGGGGCGCGGTAGAGGTCTGGCTGCGGTGTGACTGGAGTGCATGCTGGAGGGGGCTGGGTACAGTGTGATGGGAGGGTGCGCAGAATGGGCTGGGTACAGTGTGACTGGAAGGTGCGCAGGATGGGCTGGGTACAGTGTGACTGGAGGGTGCGCAGGATGGGCTGGGTACAGTGTGACTGGAGGGTGCGCAGGAGGGGTTGGGTACAGTGTGACGGGAGGGTGCGCAGGATGGGCTGGGTACAGTGTAACGGGAGGGTGCGCAGGATGGGCTGGGTATAGTGTAACGGGAGGGGGCTGTTATACCTTCTCTGGAATGATTTTTCCCAGCCTATTTATTTTATGGCACAAGTATGTGAGGTGTATTTTGTGTTCTGAATACAGATTCTTCTCCTGTGTTAGGCCAAGCTTCGTCGGGCTGAGCTCCAGAAGGCCAGAGCCCTGCAGTCCTACTATGAGGCCAAAGCTCGGAGGGAAAGGAAAATCAAAAGCAAGAAGTGAGACTTATTTTATTCTCATCGCTATTTCCCAGTAATGTAGGAGGCAGAGCGCTCAGGAAGGGGCGTGTTGCCTTCTCTGAGAGCGTTGGTCTATGACTTTCGGGATAGGACTGGATGAAGCCTGGTGACCAAACCACGTTGCCCATTATTTTTGAGTGATGCTTCCCCCATCTGTATGGAAATTCTCTTAGGATGCTCGATGTATGGACCTGAGTCTGAATGGCCGGTGGTTACATGGGCAGAGATGGTGGGGAGAGGGGTGCTCTGTATTGCGCTGAAGTACAGTCAGCAGCATTTTAGTCTTGAGCAACAATGTCTGTCTGCTTATTGCTCTGTATAACCACGTTTGGTTCTAGGTACCACCGGCTGCTGAAGAGGAGTAAGCAGAAGGAGGCTCTGAAAGCGTTTGAGGAGCTCAGGAAGAGTAATCCAGAAGCTGCTCTGGAGGAACTGAATAAACTGGAGAGAGCCAGAATGGAGGTGACCGAGGATCCCATATCCTGGATATTTCTCATTTACTGATACCGGAGCCGTGTGGCCTAATAAACCTTTTATATTTCACAGGAGCGAATGTCTCTGAAGCATCAGAACAGCGGCAAATGGGCAAAATCTAAAGCCATTATGGCAAAATATGACGAGGAGGTGAGTGTCCGCTCTGGGAAACCAGCAGGTTATCCCTGGGGACGGTTCTGAAGGCTGGAGCACGAAATATAATTTATAATGTTTGTTATAGGAATTGGTCAGACATTGGCTTTCAATATTCAGAGCAAGTTATAGGAACTAATGAGACATTAACTTTCAATATTTAGAGCAGTAGGAGATGTTTCTATGGTGCAGATGTGTTGAGGGTAGGTAGACTGTTATTTGGGTCCATATTTTGGTTCTAGGTTGGTTTGCGGCCTCTGCAGCCTTATCTGTAGGACGTGGGTTCTGTGCATATGATAATTGATAGGCCCACCATGTTATGGTTCTGTTTGCAATGTAGGTGGCCATCAAACTGTAAACAGATAAAATTGTATCGTCTTAGGGATGTCCTTGTTCTCTTTGTGTGGGAGGCGTTTACATCTATCGCTGTATTTTCTTTCTTTATAGCTCGTTTGGGCTGTTTATGCTCTCGTAATGAATAATAGCTCTTTTTGGTGATTAAAGCTCTTTTTATAGCTCTTCTGTATTTAAGAATGTGTCCAAGTCTTGTGTTTCTAGCTGTAAACGGGGTTATATATAATGAGACTTTACATTAACATAAGTAGGGGTGTTTGGTATGTGTCTGCTAATCTGGTGGTGTGGGTGCTGAGTGTTAGTGCCCAGTTATTTGTGACGTGAAGAGGTGTAACAGGATTTCCGGGGGGCAAAACACCGCTTTCTTGTGCTGAAACTTTTATGACGGGAGAAACAGTTGTAAAATGTAACCGGCTGAGAGTTCTGTAGTGGAAGTAGCAGAGTCCCCCAGCAGGTGCAGAGTAATGAGGCTCTGGTCAGCACCACCTCAGCAAAACCAATTTCATACATCCAAGTCCAACTCCTAACTACTTCTACTGGGAGCTTGTCCCACACCTCTGTCACCCTCTCTGTAAGCAGGAGCGTCTCTTTCAGTCTCCCTTCAATTTAGGCCCGTATTCAATTTGAGGCGAAAAGTCAGTTTTCACGTGTTTTTGGCGGAAACTTTTCCCCGACGACGTCATTTTCGCCTGTTTTGGTTTTACCCCGTATTCAATTTGAAAGACTTTCCGCCTAGGCGGAAAGTCAATGCATTGTAATAGGCGGAAAAGTTTCGCCTATGAATAGCAGGCGGAAAAAAGTGCAGAATTGGGGTTTTGGGGTGCAACGTTGCGGGAACCCCCCTGCAGCCTTCAGACAGTCCCCCAAAGGTAAACTGTGTCAAAAAAATAAAATTTTGAACACCCCAAAACAATCACTTTCATTTTGGGGGCAAAAAAAAAGTTGGGGTACAAAGCTAAAAACTAACAAACTTGACTCTGGGGGGGGGGTCCCCAAGTATGCCCCAAGTGTTTTTTTTTCATTGCAGGTGTTTGCGGCAGGTGGATTTTTCACGATTTTTCAACTTCGCTTTAGCAACTGTTAAATATGCTGACCCCCATTTTCAAGTACCCCAAATTAGCTGGGATAAGTTATTTTCATAAAAAAAACCCTCCCTAATACTATTCTGCACCACGTATAGAAAATCGCTATTTAGCGTCTATTAAGCCCGTTTAAAAACACCAAATACCTTCAGCAAGCCAAATCGGAAGGTATCATAGCTGACCCCCATGTCGGAGCATCTTTTGGGGGGTGTCAGGCTGATTTCCCCAAATCTGACAGTACTTTCCACCTGTTCAAGTTTCGCCGGGTCCCGTTTTCGCGTACTTTCAAATTGAATACGGGGTTAAAGCAGGGACAGCCGCAATACTTTTCCGCCTACAAAATACACAATGTAGGTGGAAAGTCTGGGACGTGAAAAAGTATTGCGGCTACTCAAATTGAATACTGCTCTTAGGCTGTAACCTCTCCTAGAAATATTCTCTAGTAAAGTAGTTCTTTACACTTTTAATTTGCCGTTGTGGTTTTTTTTCTCTGTCACGCTCGTCTAGGCTCGCAAAGCCATGCAAGAGCAGCTGCAACAGAACAAGGACCTGACGAGGAAAATGGAGGTTCTATCCGAGAGCGAAGAAAGCGAGAAAGAGGAGGAGATCATCCCGGATTTTGTCAACGAGGCGCAAATGACCCTGGAGGGGCCAAACCCCTGGATGACAGGAAAACTGAGGAATGATGAGAAGGATTTGGGGGTTAAGGAGGGAGAGGGGGAGGAGCAGATAGAGGCGGAGGTGAACACCCGGACTGAGGAGCCAGACGAGGTAGAGGATGTGGATGAGGAATCGGAAGAAGAGACTTTGCTGAAGGAATTTGAAGACAAAAGGCGTCTTCGGAAAGAGGAGGAAGAACAGGAATCATTGGACAAGGAGCAAAGTAAGTAACAATCCTTATAGATGTGTTATAGGAGAGTAATTGTGTGATCTCGTTAGTCCGCATGTGAGACCGTTATATTTCTGGTAGCCTGTCGCGAACACTGTCACATCCTGCTTCCTCTACAGGGAACAGCGATCTTGTTGTTGGGGAGGACGTCGCAGCGAAACAGGCGTCGCAGTTCAACAGTCTCTTCCAGAGGCTGGTGGAGCAGAACAGGAAAGACAAAGCCGCGACGAGGAAAAGCGCAGTGATTGAAGCAGACGAGCCTGAGGAAGTAGGCGCAGACGAGCTGGAAGTAGCCGCAGCAGAAGGCCCTTTACTGATCGCCAGTCTGGAGCGCAGTCAGAGTTTAGGAGCAGTAGAGGCCCTTGGGGAGCAGGAGTTTAATGATGAGGAGGTAACTCAGCCGGAGCCCCCTCGCAAGCAGAAACCCAAAACTAAGCCCTCACAGCCAGAGGGTAGGAAGCGCGCTAAGCAATCTAAACTCATCGACCATAACGAGATTCTGCCTGTGAAGGCGCGCAGAGTCCAGACGCCGTTACTTCCCACCACCGTGGAGGAAGAGGAGGAGGCGAATGTCAGCAATACAGTAAGTTTCATGTAACCATAAACTCTAGATATTTATAAATAATGCACAATGCGTTACTTTGTAGCTACCTATCTGTTACTCCTCTGCAATTTGCACGGATAATCCTTTACGCAGATGGTAGTTAAGATCCTATATCGACTGATTTGTTTCCTCCCCACTTTTTGAATATTAAAGCATCAAGTAGGGTTCTAAATGCTGGAACCTGATTGGCTATTGATCAGAACGATCGGTCTTCTAGAACATACAAGTACCGTGGCCAATTATTCTACAAAGGCGTCAACATCTGTTAAGTGCGGCAGCGTTCTGTGAGCAAAAAAAGTTGGGGAGAACATACAAACTCCACATATTGCCCTGGATGAAATTGAACCCATGACCCTAGTGATGCGAGATCGAAATGCTAACCACTGTACCACCTAGCTACCCACGTGCTTATCCATTCCCTCTATATATTTATACTTATTAGGTAAACTGTACAGACCCGTTGTGCCATCGCTCACTCTGCTGCCGTGGGTATACTCGGCGGAGACAGAACACACCTAGATCTAACGTCCTACCTTGTGTATATATTACCCGTGCTATTCTTTTTACCCTTTCCTTACACAGGAGGACGACGGGGAAACAGAACAGAAGATGATTATAAAAGAAGCGTTTGCTGGTGATGATGTCATCAGCGACTTCCTAAAAGAGAAGCGAAATGCAGAGGAAGCTGGGAAACCGAAGGACATCAGTCTGGTGCTGCCCGGCTGGGGGGAGTGGGGCGGCACGAACCTTAAAGTCAGCAAAAAGAAACGCCGAAGGTGAGTGCCGACGGTGGTGTCATTTAGAAGTTTGAGAGAGGTTTATTAATCATAGAGTCTCTGGTTTATATCATAGTATGTCATTTATCCTCGGTTTTAACACTCTCTCTGCATAAAATAAAGCACTTTCTGCAGCTGATCTACCAGTCTACTGAGGGAACCCACAGGGTTATGCAGTATTTGGGTATGGGATCTCTGTCAGCATACCAACACCAACATCCACAGCCGCCCCTTTTGGATGCGAGCGCCGGAGCAAGTGATTTCTCGCTCGCTCGCGCACGCTGCGCGTGCGCACTGCCCGCCCATTGACCTGCTTGCGAGCAGGTCTGAATCAGGCCCTTAGTGCCTAACCCTAACCTTCCCCCTAATGCCTAACCCTCCTCCTAACCCAGGGGTCAGGGAACTTTTTTGCCTTTTACCCCAAAATATATTTAGATACGCCGACGTTACCCCCTTGATTTGAAAGGAAGGAAATCGTATAGTAGTGCCCCCATAGTTATGCCCCTGTAGTAGTGCCCCCATAGTTATGCCCCTGTAGTAGTGCCCCCATAGCTATGCCCCTGTAGTAGTGCCACCATATAATGCCCCTGTAGTAGTGCCACCATATAGTGCCCCTGTAGTAGTGCCCCCGTAGTAGTGCCCCCATGTTATGCCCCTGTAGTAGTGCCCCCATGTTATGCCCCCGTATAGTGCCCCTGTAGTAGTGCCGCCGTATAGTGCCCCTGTAGAAGCGCCGCCATGTATTGCCCCTGTAGTAGTGCCGCCATTTAGTGCCCCTGTAGTAGTGCCGCCATTTAGTGCCCCTGTAGTAGCGCCCCCATTTAGTGCCCCTGTAGTAGCGCCCCCATATAATGCCCCTGTGGTAGTGCCCCCATATAATGCCCCTGTGGTAGTGCCCCCATATAATGCCCCTGTGGTAGTGCCCCCATATAATGTCCTGTAGTAGTGCCCCCATATTCTGTAGTAATGCCCCCATATAATGCCCCTGTGGTAGTGCCCCCATATAATGGCCCAGTGGTAGTGCCCCCGTAGTAGTGCCCCTGTGGTAGTGCCCCCATATAATGCCCCTGTGGTAGTGCCCCCATATAATGCCCCTGTAGTAGTGTCCCCATATAATGCCCCTGTAGTAGTGTCCCCATATAATGCCCCAGTAGTTGTGCCCCCGTAGTAGTGCCCCCATATAATGCACCTGTGGTAGTGCCCCCATATAATGGCCCCGTAGTAGTGCCCTCATATAATGCCCCGTAGTAGTGCCCATGTGGTAGTGCCCCAATATAATGCCCCCATGGTATTGCCCCAATATAGTGCCCCCGTAGTAGTGCCCCCATATAGTGCCCCCTGTAGTAGTGCCGCCATATAGTGCCCCCGTAGTAGTGCCGCCATGCAGTGCCCCGTAGTAGTGCCGCCATATAGTGCCCCCGTAGTAGTGCTGCCATATAGTGCCCCCATATAGTGCCCCCATATAGTGCCCCTGTAGTAGTGCCCCCATATAATGCCCCCGTAGCAGTGTCCCCATATAATGCCCCCATATAGTGCCCCTGTAGTAGTGCCGCCATATAATGCCCCTGTGGTAGTGCCCCCATATAATGCCCTGTAGTAGTGCCCCCATATAATGCCCTGTAGTAGTGCCCCTGTAGTAGTGCCCCGTAGTAGTGCCTCCATATAGTGCCCCTGTAGTAGTGCCGCCATATAATGCCCCCGTAGTAGTGCCGCCATATAGTGCCCCGTAGTAGTGCTGCCATATAGTGCCCCCGTAGTAGTGCCCCCATATAATGCCCCCGTAGTAGTGCCCCCATTTAGTGCCCCTGTAGTAGTGCCCCTGTAGTAGTGCCCCCGTAGCAGTGCCCCCATATAATGCCCCCGTAGCAGTGTCCCCATATAATGCCCCCATATAGTGCCCCTGTAGTAGGGCCGCCATATAATGCCCCTGTGGTAGTGCCCCCCATATAATGCCCCCATATAATGCCCCCATATAATGCCCCTGTAGTAGTGCCCCCATATAATGCCCCTGTAGTAGTGCCCCCATATAATGCCCCTGTAGTAGTGCCCCCATATAATCCTCCTGTAGTAGTGTCTTCATATAATGCCCCTGTAGTAGTGCCCCCATATAATGCCCCTGTAGTAGTGCCCCCATATAATGCCCCTGTAGTAGTGCCCCCATATAGTGCACCTGTAGTAGTGTCCCCATATAGTGCCCCTGTGGTAGTGCCCCCATATAATGCCCCTGTGGTAGTACCCCCATATAATGCCCCTGTGGTAGTGCCCCCATATAATGCCCCTGTGGTAATGCCCCCATATAGTGCCCCTGTGGTAGTGCCCCCATATAATGCCCCTCTGGTAGTGCCCCCATATAATGGCCCCATGGTAGTGCCCCCATATAATGGCCCCGTGGTAGTGCCCCTGTGGTAGTGCTCCCATATAATGCCTCTGTGGTAGTGCCCCCATATAATGCCCCTGTAGTAGTGTCCCCATATAATGCCCCTGTAGTAGTGCCCCCATATAATACCCCTGTGGTAGTGCCCCCATATAATGCCACTGTGGTAGTGCCCCCATATAATGGCCCCGTAGTAGTGCCCCTGTGGTAGTGCCCCCATATAATGCCCCTGTGGTAGTGCCCCCATATAATGCCCCCGTAGTAGTGCCCCTGTAGTAGTGCCCCCATATAATGCCCCCGTAGTAGTGCCCCTGTAGTAGTGCCCCCATATAATGCCCCTGTGGTAGTGCCCCTGTGGTAGTGCCCCCATATAATGCCCTGTAGTAGTGCCCCCATATAGTGCCCCTGTGGTAGTGCCCTCATATGCCCCTGTAGTAGTGCCCCCATATAATGCCCCTGTGGTAGTGCCCCCATATATTGCCCCTGTGGTAGTGCCCCCATATAATGGCCCGTAGTAGTGCCCCCATATAGTGCCCCCATATAGTGCCCCTGCAGTAGTGCCCCTGCAGTAGTGCCCCCATATAGTGCCCCTGCAGTAGTGCCCCCATATAGTGCCGCCATATAGTGCCCCCGTAGTAGTGCCCCCATATAATGCCCCCGCAGTAGTGCCCCTGTAGTAGTGCCCCTGCAGTAGTGCCCCCATATAGTGCCCCTTTAGTAGTGTCCCCATATAATGCCCCTGTGGTAGTGCCTCCATATAATGCCCCTGTGGTAGTGCCCCCATATAATGCCCCTGTGGTAGTGTCCCCATATAATGCCACTGTGGTAGTGCCCCCATGTAATGCCCCTGTAGTAGTGCCCCCATATAATGCCCCTGTAGTAGTGCCCCCATATAATGCCCCTGTGGTAGTGCCCCCATATAATGCCCCTGTGGTAGTGCCCCCATATAATGCCCCTGTGGTAGTGCCCCCATATAATGCCCCTGTGGTAGTGCCCCCATATAATGCCCCTGTAGTGCCGCTTGAAAAAAAACAACAAAAACCCGCTTACCTTAATCCCCGCTCCTGCATCCGCTGCCGTCCTGTCCGCCCGGCTGCTCCTCGGAAGTATGGGAGAAACGTCATGACATCTCTCCCATAGAGCGCATGGAGAGAGGCGGAAGCTGGTGTTCAGAAGAGAACTCCAGCCTCCGGCTAACGCGGCGCTAAAGGGAAGGAGCCGGGGCGCCCGCTGGTAATAACATCTCAGCGGGCGTCCGGCTTAGAGCGTCCCTGCAACACAGCCGGGCATGCACATGATTCATTCTATATTATAGAATGATTCATATGCATGCCCGGCTGTCCGTCCATTACCCCCAGGAATTTCATTTTATACCCCATGTGGGGTAATTTACCCCTGTTCCCCGACCACTGTCCTAACCCCTGATACTTATTTTCTGAATGCCGGAGGTCAGGATTCTGGAGCTGGGATCCCGTAGTAGTCAGGATTCTGGTGCCGGTATTTTGACTGTCTGCACTCCGCACCCCGGGATGCTGACTAATTCCCAGATGGGGGAACAGGGGGGAGGGAGGCTTAAGGGGGGAATATACCCCATAATCCGTCTCTCTACTGCCTCAGAGAAAATAGTTTTACAGTACATTTGAAAGACCCCTTCTATTAGTATTTGGGTAAGAATAGTCGCTAAATGAGTTGAATTGAGACTAATCTTAAAGTGAAAGAATCAGTCTCTAATTGGGTGGAAATACCTGAGAATTTTATAGTGGTCATCTGGTCACTATCCGGCAGCCAACAAACCACTCCTCACATTTACAAAGAATGACTGTAACTTTGATAGCAAAGGGCTCAGCAGCTAATCTACCCACTGAGGAGTTTTTCACATTTTATTTTCTTACATGGGGTCAGAATGGATTTATTTGGGAATTATTACCAAATAACGTTCTCTTCTATTGAAAGTGAATACAGGTTTTTCTTAATTACGCATAAAAACCATCAATAATTGATGACAAAATGATTCACCCTCTGAGCTGAATAGAAGCCCCTATTATCTGCAATTACGGCTGTATGCCTATTTAGGTATCTTGCCAGCTTTGCCCATCGGGACACAGCAGTTGTCTCTCATTCTCCTTTGCACCGTTGCTGGAGCTCCATCACGTTGGATGGGGACCTTCGGTGAACAGTCATTTTCAAATCATTCCAGATATTCCCAATGGGATTGAGATCTGTGATGTAATTGGGTCTATATCTCATTCTATCCATTTTGTCCTCTGTTATGTAAGGTTTTGATAGTTCTGTTAGTGTTATGCTCCAGCCATCATGTTTCGCTATAGGGGTCGGTTCTTGGGTTGATGAGCAAGCTCAGACTTTTGCCAAGAATTGTACCATAGGATCTAGCACGGAGGGTCTCCCACAATCTCTAGTTGAGAATAAATATGGGTTTCTACTTCAGGGTCCATAGGGGGTCCACAGGGTTGACCTTGGGGTATAGGTTGGGAACCAAATCCGGGCACCACGCAGTTAAAGCTTTTAGCTCCCAGGATGCACTTGGGTCCACTCTCCCTATAACCCCACCCCCCAGCCAGAGGCACCTCAGTTTAAGTTGGTGCCCGGCCGGAGTTGGGTCACCGTTACTGCAGGGGGGCTGCTTAGCAGCCCCTAAGCTTAAAAGAGTTTTATTTTATTATTTTTTTTTTTTTTACTACTCTTCAGAGCGGCAGCATCAGACTGTCCAATGGACGTCTGAGCTGCCGCTCCTACACCCCGCCGGCGCTGCGACGCCAGTACAGATCTGGGGATCGCAGCGGGACCCCAGAGTCTGTACTAGCCAGGCTCTGGAGGAATCCCTGGGCTGCTGCCGGATCGACGGGGACAGGTAAGTCGCGTGGTCACCGCTTGCGGTGATCCACGTGTGAATATGCAGCCTTATGCCTCCGGTCTCTGGGGACAGACCAGAGGCGCTAGCGGTGGCGGCGGGCTCCCCCTCCATGGAAGCATACCCCGCGTGTCCACAGCCCACCAGGGATTATAGCGGCAGCGGGAGCCGGCATCCCGGGGGGTTAATTGCTAGCCAGGGGAGGAAGCCTTCCCTGTCTAGCGGCTCCTCCCCTCAGCTCAGCGCGCCTTTCAATAATACAGTCTGGCGTCGCTGAGCTGCTTCCTCCGCGGGCCACGCTTCTTCTGAGGGCTCCAGCGGCCATTTTCTCTCTGTGGTGCTGCAGAACTCTTAGGATGTCAGTGAGCCCAGTCCCCCTGCGTACCTGGCCATTTTGGGTGAGTGTACACAGCGCAATAGCCTTCCCAGACACTGAATCTGGGCAGTTGAATGTAGCGACATTGTGCAGTATATTATATGTCATGCTTATGTATGTATATATATTTTTCTGCATTGTATGTGACTTATGCTAGTGCTGACTGTCTGCTTTTTCTCTCACCTGTCAGTGTATATCTATCCCTTTTCTTTATCTGCCCTAATACACTATGAGATCCACCCGCTGGGCAGAAAACGGGAGATGTATGATACAGGTGCAGGATCGACATTCTTTATATCCAGAATGAACCTGGCTACCAGCCCCAAAGCAGGGATAATAATACTTGAAATCGGCTCCCCCCATGTGAGAGGGAAAGAGCCGAATATACCATCCAGTTCACGGCAGAGCCACTGGTCAGTAACCACAGGGCGTATATCACGCCAATTAGTATTTCGTATAAAACGACATCCACCAGGGTGGCCGTTGTGGTAATCCCTGCAAGGGGAATGACAGACCGATGTGGTATCAGAGGTAATTCATGTACTGTGAAAAACCCCGGCGGGGAGCGACAGTCTGTTGCACAGGGGTAAATTGCAAGAAATTGCGAGATAACCCCAGAGTTCAAAAGGGCAGTATGGTGAAGTAACTCCAAGCGAGTGACGACAATGGGGCCCGCCCGGCGATCCTCAAAGGAGAGGATCCTGAGAAATAAACCGCCCTTTCTGAGTTAAAATCCTCCGCACTAATTCCTGCAGGCTATGACTTGCAGGATAGCAATAATGGGTGCAGTATCGTGTGCAATCTCCTGGTCAGATATATCTGACTATCTTGACGGAAATATTAAGCAGCGCCATACCGGTCCTGACTGACGCTAAGATTAGCTGCAGGGACCCATTATCAGCGTATGCAACTCACAGTTCCATCTAAAATATGGCAACGTGCAGCACGCAACAGTATGTGACAAACCTCACAGATATTAACAAATATATATATGTGAGGTCTCAGGACCACCCCAGGTACATGGCTGTCACCAGATACGAGGAGTCACAAAGGCCTGTTTCCCATTCCCTGAGGGTCCTCACAAGTAATGGAAATCCCCTTCTGGGATGGATTTGTATGTTAATCATCGGGTTACAGGCATTAATACGCCTCCCATCCCGGCCTGGACGGATTTTACGGATCCGTAGGTGGTAACTTTGCCTGAAATCAATGTACTCGTTTTCAGGGCCTGTTGCCCGTCCTACCATGGCCATCGCATGGTGATGCTTTTGTGACGTTTTTCCCCTCCAACACGTCTGAGGTTCAAATATCTTTTGCCGCTTACATAAAATATGCAGTGGTCATATGTGGGATTACCTCATGGGATGCCGGTCTTCTAACTTTCAGGGTTTCGGCGGCGTCTGTATCCGCCGCAGTACCCTATGGCTGCGTTATGGGAAAGCAGAGGTGCACACTCCTTCCATGGGGAAGATCTTGTTTGGTCCTGACCTTGACAAGATCGTTGCATCATTGGCAGTATCACTAATGGGGAGATACCGTCTTTAGCTACTCCCACTACATTCGGACTAACTCTGTTAAGTCTTTTTGTCCTCAGGGTCAGCCTAAAGGCCTGTTTTTTCCTAGGCTGTCGGGCTCCATGGGGGCCACCATATCCAGTACCGAGCAGTCCTGGACTTCCGGACGACCCTGTTTCTACACCTGAGGATATACCCTCAGCCTGACGGGACAGGTCTACATCTGGGGAATTTCCAGAGTGAGGTACTGATTCTCAACGGCCTCTCATTGCTCAGGCAGCCTCCTCACAGGCATTGTTACACGGGCCCTTCTTCAGACCTGATCAGGGCCTTACAATCCCAGAAAGCTATACAGTCTTTGTGGTAAGCAGAGCTATTTCGGCCAACCTCACTATCTCAGTGAGGGACTGGTTGTTCTACTTTCTTTCTGGGGCGGTGACCGACTGGTCCTCATTTGCCTATACTCTGTCTCAAATCCCTGAATCAGATTCCAACGGTGCCTGGACTCAGGTGGAATCGTCCATGCTCCATCATCCGACGTTTGGAACCTGGGGATTTTAGGGTATATCTGAGTATTCAGGATACGTACCTACGGGTACGTACAGAGCCCTCTCATCAGCATGGGTTCAGGTTTGCTGTGCCACAGCAACACTTGTAAGTTTCGGGCTCTGCCTTTTGGGACTGTCCTCAACTCCACCGGGGTTTACCAGCCTTATGGATTTTCTGACAGTTCACCTGTTCAGGGTATCCGAATGCTCCTTTCTCTGGACGGTCTCCTGCTTTTAGCAGGATCACCAAGGTACTTTACCGCCAGGTCAGGATAACCGTGGCTTCTTCTCGGCACAGATAATTAGTCAACGGAGAAAAAGTCCTCCCTACATCCCTCACAGGGTTTTCTTCATCTGGGAGCACTGCTGGATTCTCAGACTCTGAGAATTTTTCTGGCGTAAGACAAGATCTCCACTCTTCAACTTGGAGTGTGCAGATATCTACGCATTCGACATATGTCATTACTCTTTGTGATGCGCGGTCTACCAGAGTGTCTACCTTTTGGTAGGGTGGAATGTGCTCAGTTCCATTCCAGGCCTTGCCATAATTGACTCCCCTCCAGATGGATCGAGTTTTTCCCATCGGATCGCTGTTCGAACGATGATACTTTCTCCGGAGGCGAGTTGGTCTCTGTCCGGGTGGCTATGGCCATCTCGTCCAGGGTGTTCTTTGCTACAGACAGTGTCTGGTCCGCATTCGTTTCGGGGCAGTTGGATGTCTGTCGTTTCTGCCCTGCCACTTAACTTGTTGATACTTTAGGCTGTCTTGGACCTTCACTCTGGCCTAACCCATATGTCACGGTAAACCTGAATAGGTTCAGTCCGACAGTGTCACAACAGTGACTTCCATCTAGGCAACACTGGTAGTTGGGTGGCAATGTCAGGTATGTCATCCATTCTGACATAGTCCAAGGGTCTTCTCCTGGCCAACTCTGCAGTGTTTATTCCCGGAGCTCTCCATTGGGAAGCGGGCTTCCTCAGCCATCGCGACGTGCATCCCGGGGACTAGTCTCTTCTCCAAGAGAGGTTTCAACTCCTGGTGAGCAGAGGGGGCCTCCCTGAGGGGATTGATCCTCATGGCCTTCTGACTTGATCACACATTACCGGTGTTACAGTCCAGCTCCAGGAGTACTGAAGCTACCTTCAGTGACTCTTTGTCAGTGAAGTGGTCCTTCCACTTTGTGTACCTGTGTCCTCCGGTCTCCCTTCTTCCTCGAGGTCTTCGGAAGTTTAATTCGAGACGGAGGGGCTTTCCTTCTGGGGGCTCCAGTTCGTCCCAGACATCACTGGTACTAAGATTTTCGGAGTCTCCTCATCGATACTCCGTTCCTACTGCTTCACTATCTGGACCTGTTGTCTCAGGGTCCTTGTTTTTCCCTGGACCTGGATCGTTTGTCTTTGACTGCGCCCCTACTGTGGTCCTAGGGCTTCCCTGGCTCTGTCTTCATTGAGATGTTTAGAGCAGATAGGCCAGACTTTGCTGGGATCTGCCACAGACTGTGGCATACATAATTCTTATGGTATCGTACCTGTCGATACGATCCTCCGGTGTCCAGGATTTTCAGATATTCTGGCATTCCTTCCGGCTGGCTTGGGTTTCACCCTTGGCCTGGCCTTCCTGACAGTGCGGATCTCTACACTGTCGGTATGGTTAAGATACGGAATTGCTCCGCTCTGGTATCCAGTTCATCCTTTGGAGTGTTTTCTGGATTATGCCTCCACTTGTCCTCCCTAGGGACTCCTGGGGAGTTAGTAGTGGTTCTTTGTTCCCTCCGGGGACAGTCAATGGAACCGCTGGTTGTGATAGCCATTACATGGTCTATTGTTTAAGCTCTCTCTCTCTCAGGGTGTTTAAATCAACCAGGAGAGTGTCTGAATTGGGAGTGTTCTCATGTGGCTCCCTCTTCTGGAGGGCATCATGTCAGGGTGTGAGTTGCTCTCGCCCTGTATTTCTTCTTAGAGTGGTTTTTAGGTTCCATATTATTCTGGAACTTATGGTACGGCCATTCAGTCCCCAGTCTTCTCGGCTGGTGTGGCCTCATTGACTGTGGTCCGGCCTCTTTGGCTTTATATGATCCGTTCAAGTTCCTTATGGTAATCGGACTCCTTATTGGTGGTCTGCGGTTTCTGGTTTTCACAGGAAACGATGGCCGGCTTATAATGAAATGTTGGCTGGATGGCCTCGTATGTCTTCCTCAGGGGCCTACCCATGGGTAGGCATTTCTGTCGTTGAGGCTTGTTTTTTCTCGGGCCATGTAACCCTCGTGGGCGGCTCGTTGTGGCGCCTTGGCTGTTTTGCCTTACTAGGTGTCCACGTGGTCTTCTGTCCATACCTTTTTAAGGTTCTAGGCATTGGTTTCCTTTGCCTCTCAGGATGCTTCCTTTTTGGCGACTGATTCTCCTCTCAGCACAGGAGCGTCCCCACCCTTGGTTGAACTGCTTTGGGACATCCCCAAGGTCAACCCTGTGGACCCCCTATGGACCCTGAAGTAGAAAACAAGAGATATGGTAAGAACTTACCTTTGTTATATCTGTTTCTACGAAGTTCATAGGGTCCACAGGGCGCCCACCCTGACGCACCTGGCTTCATATGGGCTGTGTTACTGGTCACCGGTTTCCCGTCTCCTTTTCTGTGAGTATGGTTCTAGAGTGTTCCAGTTTTCTCTCTCTCTTTCTCTCCTCCTCCGGCCTTTGGCTACTTACAAACTGAGGTGCCTCTGGCTGGGGGGTGGGGTTATAGGGAGAGTGGACCCAAGTGCATCCTGGGAGCTAAAAGCTTTAACTGCGTGGTGCCCGGATTTGGTTCCCAACCTATACCCCAAGGTCAACCCTGTGGACCCTATGGACTTCGTAGAAACAGAGATAACAAAGGTAAGTTCTTACCATATCTCTTGTTTTTCTCTACCAGTCTCCACTTGTTTTGTTGGAGCCTCAAAAATAAACCCTAATGTTGTTCTATGGACAACTTCTTCAGTGTCTACCATCAAAGACCTGCAACCACAGACCTCCTGGTGGCCTCCCTAACAAGTAGCTTCCTCTCACCGGTGCTCCGTTCAAGTCAAGTTCATAGCCTCCCTCCTTTGTTATAATGGACCTGCCTGTGTGCTGGGGAATATTCAGTCTGTATCATCTTCTTACATAGGAAAACAATCTGACGGTAGAGAAGACCAATTGGTCCATCTAGATTGCCCTCTGTTTATTTTTTCTGGAGGGTTGGAGGAGTTTTCTGAGGAGGCTCGGTTGGGTCACCACCACAACTGCTGGGAGACTGTTCCACAGCTCTATCATCCACTCAGTCTTCCTTTCTTCCAATGTGGATGTATTTCCCCTTGTTCCAGAAAACCTCTTCTTGCTATAAATACCACCTTCCTGATCGATATTATACTTATCTACCATAACCTCTGTCCCTTCTCTCTGCTAAACCCAACATGTTCCAGCTCTTCAACTCCTTCCTGAGTTTTGCACCATTTCAGTCGCCCTTCTCTGATTTGTTTTCTATTTTATTAATAGGTTCTGGGACCCCCAGATCTGTACACAGTGTTGGGGGTGACATGGCCTTTATAGCGGCACTATGTCCCCCTCTTCCTATAAAACCTAGGGGTCTATTTACTAAGCCTTGGATGGAGATAAAGTACCAGCCAATCAGCTCCTAACTGTCATTTTTCAAACACAGCCTGCGACATGGCAGTTAGAAGCTGATTGGCTGGTACTTTATCGCCGTACACTTTATCTCCATCCAAGGCTTAGTAAATATACCCCGTTATCCTGCTACTGACGACACTGGTCGCTGACCTCCGTAACGTCCTCATTTCCTCCCTGTGTCTGGGGCTTCTCGGCAACCTTCTCTCGCACTTGCTTTGAATATTTCCTGAATCTCTTGATGAAGTTCATGTACTAACCTCTCTGACCGATGCATGTCCAAATCAACTGCAATACTTTGGGCGCTCGGACGGTGGCGACGAAGACGACTAATTAGGGTCACAAAAGCTGGGTACACATTGGGCGATATAACGGGCAACATATCGCACATGCACAGGCGGGTGTGTACCCACAATATGTCTGTGAACGACTATGTTCCGTTATATCGCTTCGGCTGTGCAGCATAGCCGATGGCCGATATATCTGCAGATATAACGATGCATCTGCTGGTACACGTGTACGGGAGACATACTGATCGCCCGTTCACGTGTTGCAGGGTCCCAGCGGTGATTGACAGTTCAGCTGGGCGGGCAAATTTAAATGCCCACCCAGTTGTGACATCAGGCCTGACACATCGGGCGGACGATTGGGAAGCGTATATGCACTTACCAATCGTTAGATAGGTCGGCGGGTCAGGTTAGATCAGCTTGGCGAGAATGGATGGAACTTTTAAAACGGAATTTACAGTAAAAATAGGAAACAAAGAGGAGTGATTCTAAAAGCATCTGCGGTTCTCTTGCTTACAATGTCATTAGCGAGTTGGCGTGTTAGCCTGGGCCAAAAATCGTCAGGAGGGACATTACGCAAACAGAATTATTGTAAAATAATAAGCCAGTGCCCTTTCTATTTCCTTATCGTTCCATATCCTGTAATCTAACAGGTTTTCAATAACAGAGTAAGGACAAGCATGAACTTTTTTCAAGTAATACTTATTATTTCAAGGGTTGGTACATTTCCACTTTGAAAATAATTTAATTTAAATTGCAGAGTGAATAAAATCCAGGTTTAAAGTGTTCGGATGGTAAGATCTCTCCCCAATGTGCACGCTTTAAAGGATGCCTGGATTTTCTAATTATTACTTACCATCTCTGCATTTCAGAATAATTCCTGGCGGGCCTCCCCTAACATTAATGTGCTTATAAAGTATATTTCCGCGCCCCCTGAAGAGTTCCGCGTGGCAATGTTGTGTCTCATTATGTGCTAGATTATTGACTTTGTTGACGGTGACTCTTCAATTCAAATGAAGTCGTTGCTGCTTGATCAAGCAAATTATTGAACCAAGCAAAAAAAAAAAAAAAAGTTGGGATTGTTTTATCCTGAGAAATGTCTGAAGTGAGCGCGACGATGTCGCCTGAGCCCAGGCCTCTCTCCGCTGCCTCTTACTGCAGAAATAACAAACACACATTAATATGAATATTGCTGGTTCCTGGAAATACTTTGGGGACCATAAAAGCTGCTAACGGTAGCATTTTGCTTTGGAAAATAACTTGAACATAAATTAGGAGGATTCCCATGTGCGGCTGCTTAGCTGGTCTCTCGTTGCACTCCGGTTAACACGCAACACCCGGCGTACGGGGAAATGCTTGTTCACCGGCGCCTGGGGAGTTAAAGTCAGTGTTTTTTTTAGGTTTATTAATTAGGTAGAGGTGAGTTCATGGTACGGGAATTTGCGACAGGAAAAAAATGGGATGCAGAAAGTGAATTAATAACATTTATCTCATGTTAACACTATTACTACTGAATAGGAAGAACGGGGTGAGTGCGCTGTCATTTACTGGTCTGCCGATCGCAAAGCTTATTTAATCGCACAGCACGACCGCGTCCTAGCACTCACTAACCAAGCGGCTGTTAGCATTTAACGTGCCGGAGTCCACACCTTGTGATTCAATCATTAAAGGGGTCTTCTGCCTTGGGGAGGACGCCTAATAACACAGGAGACTATATGCTAGCCAATAAATGAGACACACGGCTTTTATCTTCCTGTCTACATTCTGTGCCTGTCAGCTATGTCGTCTCATCATCCGGCAGAGCGGTTTATCTTTCATTCAAAGCAGCTTTTTTTTTTGGAGACAAAGGTAACTAATACAGAGAACATAGCATAGCTGCGTCGTATCCAAATAGACAACTGTCACTGATGATACGAAAACATTGCTGAAGAGCGCAGAGGGACACAGCAGCGCAGTTCAGTTAAAGTGGCAGAGATTCCTGTACAGTCCAGGAAAATGAGGTTGTGCAGAGGGTTATATTTCATTTGTTTGTTTTTTTATTTAGGTTTATTATTAAAGCGCCCCCTGCGCCTCCGCGAAAGGATCAGCGCCTACCGAATGTCATCATCAGCGAGAAGAGGAACATCATGGCTGCAGCGCATCAGGTGGGGGATCTAGGTCACCTGCTGTGGTCTGTTATTGTCACCCCCCCCCCCCCTTTTGGGGGGGGTTAATGGTGCTATTGTCGTTTGACCTGTCCGTCTCTCTCTCGCAGGTCAATGAACTCCCGTTCCCATTTAATTGCCGGCAGCATTTTGAGAGTAGTATCCGGGCTCCTGTGGGCAACACCTGGAACACCGAGAGGTCTGTCCAGAAGCTGACCGCTCCGCAGGTCATTACCAAGCGGGGACACATCATTGAGCCCATCACAGAGGACGTCTTCCAGAAGCACAGCTCGGCCAAGGAAGCGGCCGTCAAGGTCAATAAACCAAAAACTGAATCGCACCCCCGACCCCAAAAAGGGTCAAAGAAGCAGAAGAGCAAAGTTGTAACGGACAGTAGAAGGTAACGCGGCGGCAGTTCCTGGTGAAGCCTCAGAAGATCTGCAGGGGGGCTTATTACGGGAGTGTTTGGGTGACCAGGAGGAATATCCTGACCAGGTGCAGCGATCTGCAGACCAGACCAGTGCCGGGAAAACCTCGATGACTCTGGTTCTCGAGCAGTGATCATCTTGAATTCGGCCTCATCAGCTGCTTTCTGACTTGTCCTGTTGGGAATGCCTCGACCTATAGTGGGCACCCTTTTTATTTCCCTTCACCCGTATATAATAATGTTATAACGAACCATCTTGATTCATGTCATAGATAGAAAGGAGCCTCTATGTCACCAGCTTTTGTGAAACTACAAGTCCCAGAAATTAGTGCTAGGTTCCACTTTCTGCCCTCCCCACAGTGTCACGGCTCCCCGTTTACATGAAATAAATCTTATTAATCCCAAATATTCGTTCTGATCCATAGGAATATCCTGGAGAACTACTGATACAGCCCTTCATCCAGTTCCTGGCTAACCGTCCATGCCACGTGGTCTGACATTGATCCATTGTACATTACGGAGCAGGGTCCGGTCATTGTAAGATATATAAATGAGATTATTTTATGTGCCCACCACAATATTAGAGGAATGATGGACAAGTCTTCCGATGGTCATAACTTAACCTCCTACTCTCCATCTGCGTAGGAAAAGCTTTTTCAGTCAATGTGGATATTTCTGAAAATGTAATAAAGAGCCATAACTAGAAATGATGATTAGGTTTATTGCAGAGATTTATTATCAGCGATAATCTGATTTTGTGCAGATAGGATGCAGCGTGTATGAGAAGGCTCCCTCCGTCGCTTCGCCGCGGCCCAGGAACCGGAGGCTGAATCCATCATCCATCACGGCCAGTGTTCTATAGGATTCCAGCAGCTAGAGCACTATGTATATGAATAAAAACAATGGATGATTCGTGAGACAAATGCTTAGTTCGTAGTCTGTGTATAGGAGAATAGGTTATGTATGGAAGTTACCGGGGTAGATCATAGTTATCGGGGCGGTTTGTACAATTCGGCTTTTGTCCTGTCTTGTCTGCAGCTGAACATTAAGATGTTATGTATGGTCCTCCTCGGATCTCGTTCCAAGCCTCAGAGGCAGAGCAGTGGCAGCCCGGAGTCTTCGGCTCAGCCGCCCTCAGTGACACTGTGCAACACAGTGGCGGTGTCACCAGGAACAGAAGTGGGCGCGGCATGCGTCCTCATCGGTCCGCTTGTGAGTGGGCGCAGCTGTTGAGGGAGCAGGCTGACGTGGGGCTCCACTGGGTGACCTAGGCAGCTAGCCTGCCGAGCCGCACGTCCTCTTTGCGAAGTGCCCAGCGCCGCCCGGCTAAACTGCTCATGCGCATATTCAATCCTGGTAATCCCGAGAATGGAAGCACCAATCCAGGGTTACAAAGCCCTGCGTTTTTTGCCCACTATCCCAACATCCCGACAATCCCGATCCCGTGATTGGCTTCCCTAGTCACAATCTTATCTTAACTCACATAACATAACAGACCACAGATGGCAATTAAGGGGTCCTCCAACCTCTTCAGAAGAGCGAGTGAGTGGTGTCAGGCAGTTGCCATGTTCTAATTTTATTTAATGTTTGAAATGTAATAATGTATCAAAGTTAAATGTAGTTTTCTTGCCCAGTAATGACTCCTGGATCTGGCTGGTAGGGCGCCTGCAATGGGACTCTGACCAGTAGAGCTGCTTTAGTGCCGCATGGAGCCGCCAAAGGACCCTCTTGTCCCTGCCGCCTGGAGTATCTGGGTAGCTGTACACGATCTCCTGCCAGCAGCCCCTCCAGTGATGTCACAGGTTTGGGGTGCTGGGCGTCATGGAGCCCTGTCGCTATGAGAGTTACATGGTGGAAGGAGCAGCGTCTCCCAGCTCTGCCGATGTGAGTAATATGAGGCTCCTGACATACAGTACTGAAACCAAATGCTCCTGTGTATGAAATACAGCTCACAGATAGCTCTGTTGTATTGTATTGTACAGGAAGGGTGCATTGAATTTCATGGTGATTTACATGCACAACAGACACTTTCATATACAGCTTTAGATCTAGGCGCACGCCGTAACGGCTACACCTGAGCCCAGGCAACGGATCTATTCAGTATACGGGATGTCATATTTAGTGGCCATTGTTATATTATAGAGCAACATCGTCACTTTTTTTTTTTTTTTTTTTTATCAATTATTGAATTTTATGTCAGCTATTCAGCATGTTAGTAAGCGGGGACAGCGGTTGCGTTAACACCTTGTCCCTGTGAAGTTTCAGTCGGCATTATTTTCAGAATTCCAAAAAACAAAACCTTGTTTTTTCTTTTTCTGTGCATGCTCGGTCATGCGCTTACTTAAGTTTGCGAATAGTCTCCTTCCGTGCGTTATGGCGAACGGTGAGTGTTTGTCCAGCTCCAGGTTCCCAGGAATCTGTATGAGATGCCGACGCTAGATTGCCGAATGGTGCAGAATCCCGACAGGTGCAGGTAAAGACCCTAAACCCCCCCCACCCTCCTCCCCACCTCTAACCCTCCGCAGGGGGTGCCTAACCCTAACCTACACCTAGTGGTGCCTGACCAGCCCTTCCCGCACCCTAAACCTAACAATCCCCTTTCCCGTAGCCTGATCCTCCCCGGGGGGTGCCAAATCCTAACACTCCCCCCCCAACCATCCCGGCTAACCACATACTTACTGCAGTCCTGACGTTCGGCATTCCTGTGGTTGGGATGCCGACACCGGTATCCTGAGTCGTTCGGGGTATCGGCGTTGCTATTATGCCGGGCGTCAGGATTACAGCATCGGCATTTCGACTGCCAGCATATAAACTGCATCCGGCCTCCCAAACGTTTCTAATTTGATTGAAATGTGTTTTTGATTGAAATGTGTACATAGGCTTTATATTAGAATATATTTATGTGCTTTTATATTTAAAATGTATATATACATTTATATTTAATAAAAGCACATAAATATAAATGTATATAAACCCTATGTATACATTTCAATCAAGTTAGACATGTTTGGGAGGCTGGAGCGGGACTAAAGCTGGGTACACATGTAAAGATTATCTGTCCAACCATCCAACTAGTTGATCGGTTGGAATGAAAATCTGGTAACGTATGGGAGTAACTGATGATCAGCAATTTGCTCCTAAATGCCAGAAAACATATGAAAATTTTCGGTCAGACAAGTTTGTTAAATGTTTAATCTAAACAATTTGTTCAAACAAGTTTTTGTCCATTTTCCGGCGTTTGGGAGCAAATTGCTGATTGTCATTTACTTTCATTCCTTACCAGGTTTTCATTCCAACCAATCACCTAGTTGGCTGGTTGGACAGATAATCTTTAGTAGTGTGGCCAGCTTTACAGTCACCGTTCGCCACAATGCATGGAAGGAGCCTGGGGCAGAGTTTCAAGATCCTGCAGGGACTTATGGGAAAATTTCCCTCTGTTCCTGCAGTTTTCAGGATATTTAAGGATTTGCTTCATATAACGCTATTCAGAGATAGCGATGGCGTTCTGTAAAGTAAAGATTTATGGAGTATTTTAACGTTTTATTTCTTGCTGAATAGCAAAAAAAACATGAAAGCACTGTGGAGCGCAATGGCCTGCTCCCTACGGTGCGATTCTCTGGGGGATGGGAATTAGCGGAGAAGTTAATTGCCTTACCGTCTCCGGTAACTTATTGCTGAATAGTGAAAATATTATAAGAAAAATGCAGAAATGATCGTTTCCGCATTTAAGTAAAAAAAACAATTATTGCTGAAGAGAGTCCTTTATGTGGATGGGGCTTTAAAATATATATATATTTTTGTAATGTGTATATATGGCAAGTTGTGATGTCATTACTGGGATACGTTTAGGAAGCCGGCAGCTGCAATACCGACCGCCGGCTTCCCGAATCCTCAATCCTGGCTAGGGTTAAATGACAGACGTCTAAAATCTAGACACCTGTCATTTTCCCGACGCCAGGAGACAGGCGCCCGGCATCCCAATCGTAGGGATGCCGGGCGCCACAAGCGGACAGCCGCAGGGGGGGGAGGGTTAGGGTTAGGCACCCCCTGGGGGAGGGTTAGGCTATGGGGAGGGAGGTTTAGGGTTAGGCACCCCCGGGGGGACATTGTTAGGCACCCCCCCGGGAGACTTAGGTTTAGGCAGCGGGTAAGGGGGGTTAGGCACTTAGAGGGGGAAGGTTAGGGTTAGGCACCCCTAAGGAGAGGACTAGGGGGGTTAGGTTAGTTTTGTTTTTACTTACCTTAGGGACGATCAGTATTTCCAGCGCTGTTGGGCTTCCGCTGCCGGGCTCTGCTGTTTTGTTGGGCTGCCACTGCCGGGAATCGAACTGCCGACCATGCGGCAGCCGGGATTTCATACCGAAAACGTCATTACTTATCTGTCCACTTTTTAGAATACCTAATGATTCCCTATGAATATTAGAAGACCTATGGGATCTAGCACAGGTCTAGCAGGCTTGTGCCATTATATATACAGTATTGGGAGAATGTCGGTGACCGCATTAGCCTCATAGGATAAGTTACGGTATTGGTGTGAGTGATACGGTAACATCAGAGAGAGGAGAGTCATTTAGGGTAGATAAATATTTTTTTCTAAATATTCAGTTTCCAGGTTATGGATGTTGCGTACGTTGGAACGCTATACCTAAAATATATTGTGACATTTAAGGTGCATACACACAACGATTTTTTGAACGATTATCGATAATGATATCGTTCAATCGTTGTTAAAATTGTTCACTTTCTGAGTTAAAACGATGACCGATTATCGTTCAGGCGCGTTCACGTTTGTAGTTCAGTCAGACTGATCAACTTGACGATTTTCATTAAGGGAATATGCAAAAATCGTTTGCAGTTCAAAAAAATCGTTCATTACATTTAATAAATGAATGATTTTAGTAAATGATTTTTGTTCATTTTTCTCTTGGTAAAAATGAACGAAAATCGTGTACTAAAATCGTTCATTTACTAAATCGTTGTCTGTGTATGTGTGTATGCAGCTTTAGAGCTATTCCAATCTTTCCCCATTCTGGTCTTGCCATCCCCCTATGTAATAATATGCTTAGCAGTGCTTGATATAATGGTATTATACACGAGGGAGCACATATATTCTATTGTAATCCTACATCTGTATAAACAATGCGTTTAGATGTTGCCGCTTCTTTAGAATAACATCTTATCTAAGGCATAACACACTCACTACTGTACGTTATAATGGCAATAAGAAACCACCTCTATTCCCGGGACCTGTATAAAAGCATTAACGCATAGCTTTGTGCACACATTACAATGGAAGCCGGGAACGGCTATAGAGGAACACCAGGCCACATCATAAGCCCTCGGCTGAGATAGTCTGATGACATTGTTACTTGTGCCATTGTTTGATCTCTTATCTTGTATCACATCAGCAAGATTTTCTTACATTAACTTTTTTTTTTTTATCCGGCTCCATAAAGCCCGGCTGCATTTATTTTATTGTATCCACACAGACAAAAAAAAAGTAAAAATGGATTACTGTAAATCCTTTCTTCACTAATATCCCCTTGCATGAAAAGGTCTCATGTTCCGCTGGATTCCTGCAAGTTTTAAGTGCTTGTATTATTGGGCTAAATATAATCCCTATTTATATTTTGTTTTGCAATACAATTATGTGTTGCATGTTTAAATTGAATTGTGCTATCTCATCCTGTTGGGTTTTGCTACATTAAAATAGCACTTAAAAATGAACCATATGCTGTGTGCAGCGTGACTCCAGATTATTGTAATAGCAGCCGAGGGCGAGCGCGCAATCTCGCCACAGCTTGATTGGCTATTTCTATAATTCTGCAGAATAATCTCCCGGCTGAAAGCTTTTGTAACAAGATGATGAAGCCACGGGTCACGTTGGATGTCGTTATAAAACAATATTGTGTCGGAGAGAGACCTGCACAGTAGAACCCAGCAGCTGTCACATTGGACAGACGCAGCGCACTGCGATTTCCCCCTCGCTGCACAGGTTATAAGGCGGATGTCCCTGCTGTTCTTGAAATGGGTTCAGGGAATTAAACTGCCCTTAATACCCATGCAACTAACCCTAATCTGTTCTAGAGACCCCGTTGTGGCTGGAAAGGAAAATCCTGTAAAGGTGAGAAAATGGTTCGGATTCTCGGCCTTCAAGTTTCCCAGTAGGGCAGGTTTTCGGGATTTCCTGATTTGTAAATGCGGGACGTGTGTCAAAACACAAACTGTAGGCTTTAAACCAGGTTTAGGAATTCTGAGGCTCTACAGTAGACTGGATACTACCAGGCCAGCGGGCAGGGCATTCTGGAACTTGTAGTGTCAGAAACAAATGAAAAAAAAAACAAAGAAAACATAAGCCTATATTAAGGCCTGGTTTTCAGCAAACCCACCCCAAACACTTATGAAACATACGTGGTTTGGGGTATATTTACTAATTGGGGAGTTTAACATATGGGGTTTAAAGCACCAATAATATTGACGACAGAAAAAGACGTGGTTTGAAGAGCTACCGCTTGTGTTTATTATATTCTTAACCGCCTGTGATGCTGTATATGCCATATACGCAAGGACTGAGGACTGGATTTTCTCATCAATTTCTCAAAATAAAAGAATGCCCCCACTGAGTTCCTACGTAAAAGAATATAACCTTATTGTAAATAATGTGATTGTATACGTCAGTGATTCCCAACCTTGGTCCTCAGGGAACAGTCCTGGTTTTAGTGATATCCATGCTTCAGCACAGATGGTTAAATCAAAATAACTAAGCTACTAATGAAGTCACCTGTGCTCAACTATGGCTATCCTTAAAACCTGGACTGTTAGTGTGCCTTGAGGACCGTGGTTGGGAACCCCTGGTATACGTGGTGCTAGTTTGCGGCCTGTTCGGGCCCTGGAGTTTGGCATTTCCCCTAAAAGCCCCTACACTAGACGATGTTTTGAACAATATGGTCGATTCCGGTGCATCGGAACAACAAATCATCAAGTGTGTACTCACTATGCGCGCTCCCGTGGCATCGTCCGTCACATCCTCAGATCATCTCTACATGCAGGAAGATCTGTGAATCGCGTTAACGATTCCCCGCAGATCGCGCAGTGTGTGCGCACTACCAGACGACCAGGCGATAGGTTACATTATATAGTTAACGATCTAACCCCCAAACAATGCAACACATATCGTTTGGTTGATTGTTAGATTGCACAGTGTGTCCGGGAGCTCAAGGGTTAATTGTTGATGATATCACATCGTCTACTGTGTACCTGGCTTCAGTGATGAAAGAGGTGCATGGCCACACCTATGTCCAATATAGTGGAGGCGTGCCAAGAGGCTGCAACTTACCAGACAAAAGCTTGGTGAGGAGTGTGCCCAGGGTAATACTTGCCTATTCTCCCGGGACTGTCAGGAGCCTTCCAAAAATCGTGTGCCGCTCGCATTGTCCGCTGGCCCCCTGCGCCTGTATGTGAAAGTGGGCGGTACGGGGGCAATGATGTGAATCGGCGCTACATTGCGTCATTGTTGCCCCCGCCCCTGCTTTGTAATGCCGGTAATATCTGCATCATAAAGCGGGGGCAGGGCTGTGAATGCGCAGACATGCCCCCACTCCGCCCACTTTAGCCGCCTCCCCACCCACCCTGCTGCACCGACCTTGCAGCCCCCGCCCGAAGAGCAGAAAAGGGAGGTATCGCTCGGCTGCCACAAGAGACTGCTCAGAGAGCAGAAAAGGGAGGTATCGCTCGGCTGCCACAATAAGAGACAGCTCAGAGAGCAGAAAAGGGAGGCATCGCCCAGCCGACACAATAAGAGACAACTCAGAGAGCAGAAAGGGAGGTATCGCTCAGCCGCCACAATAAGAGACAGCTCAGAGAGCAGAAAAGGGAGGTATCGCTCAGCCGCCACAATAAGAGACAGCTCAGAGAGCAGAAAAGGGAGGTATCGCTCAGCCGCCACAATAAGAGACAGCTCAGAGAGCAGAAAAGGGAGGTATCGCTTAGCCGCCACAGTAAGAGACAGCTCAGAGAGCAGAAAAGGGAGGTATCGATCAGCCGCCACAATAAGAGACAGCTCAGAGAGCAGAAAAGGGAGGTATTGCTCAGCCGCCACAATGAGACATCTCAGAGAGCAGAAAAGGGAGGTATCGCTCAGCCGCCACAATAAGAGACAGCTCAGAGAGCAGAAAAGGGAGGTATCGCTTAGCCGCCACAGTAAGAGACAGCTCAGAGAGCAGAAAAGGGAGGTATCGATCAGCCGCCACAATAAGAGACAGCTCAGAGAGCAGAAAAGGGAGGCATCGCCCAGCCGCCACAATAAGAGACAGCTCAGAGAGCAGAAAGGGAGGTATCGCTCAGCCGCCACAATAAGAGACAGCTCAGAGAGCAGAAAAGGGAGGTATCGCTCAGCCGCCACAATAAGAGACAGCTCAGAGAGCAGAAAAGGGAGGTATCGCTCAGCCGCCACAATAAGAAACAGCTCAGAGAGCAGAAAAGGGAGGTATCGCTCAGCCGCCACAATAAGAGACATCTCAGAGAGCAGAAAAGGGAGGTATCGCTCGGCTGCTACAATAAGAGACAGCTCAGAGAGCAGAAAAGGGAGGTATCGCTCAGCCGCCACAGTAAGAGACAGCTCAGAGAGCAGAAAAGGGAGGTATCACTCAGCCGCCACAATAAGAGACAGCTCAGAGAGCAGAAAAGGGAGGTATCACTCAGCCGCCACAATAAGAGACAGCTCAGAGAGCAGAAAAGGGAGGTATCGCTCAGCCGCCACAATAAGAGACAGCTCAGAGAGCAGAAAAGGGAGGTATCACTCAGCTGCCACAATAAGAGACAGCTCAGAGAGCAGAAAAGGGAGGTATCGCTCGGCTGCCACAATAAGAGACAGCTCAGAGAGCAGAAAAGGGAGGTATCGCTCAGCCGCCACAATAAGAGACAGCTCAGAGATCAGAAAAGGGAGGTATCGCTCAGCCGTCACAGAGACAGCTCAGAGAGCAGAAATGGAGGTATCGCTCAGCCGCCACAATAAGAGACAGCTCAGAGAGCAGTAAAGGGAGGTATCGCTCAGCCGCCACAATAAGAGACAGCTCAGAGAGCAGAAAAGGGAGGTATCGCTCAGCCGCCACAATAAGAGACAGCTCAGAGAGCAGAAAAGGGAGGTATCGCTCAGCCGCCACAATAAGAGACAGCTCAGAGAGCAGAAAAGGGAGGTATCGCTTAGCCGCCACAGTAAGAGACAGCTCAGAGAGCAGAAAAGGGAGGTATCGATCAGCCGCCACAATAAGAGACAGCTCAGAGAGCAGAAAAGGGAGGTATCGCTCAGCCGCCACAATAAGAGACAGCTCAGAGAGCAGAAAAGGGAGGTATCGCTCAGCCGCCACAATAAGAGACAGCTCAGAGAGCAGAAAAGGGAGGTATCGCTCAGCCGCCACAATAAGAAACAGCTCAGAGAGCAGAAAAGGGAGGTATCGCTCAGCCGCCACAATAAGAGACATCTCAGAGAGCAGAAAAGGGAGGTATCGCTCGGCTGCTACAATAAGAGACAGCTCAGAGAGCAGAAAAGGGAGGTATCGCTCAGCCGCCACAGTAAGAGACAGCTCAGAGAGCAGAAAAGGGAGGTATCACTCAGCCGCCACAATAAGAGACAGCTCAGAGAGCAGAAAAGGGAGGTATCACTCAGCCGCCACAATAAGAGACAGCTCAGAGAGCAGAAAAGGGAGGTATCGCTCAGCCGCCACAATAAGAGACAGCTCAGAGAGCAGAAAAGGGAGGTATCACTCAGCTGCCACAATAAGAGACAGCTCAGAGAGCAGAAAAGGGAGGTATCGCTCGGCTGCCACAATAAGAGACAGCTCAGAGAGCAGAAAAGGGAGGTATCGCTCAGCCGCCACAATAAGAGACAGCTCAGAGATCAGAAATCTGGGAGGTATCGCTCAGCCGTCACAGAGACAGCTCAGAGAGCAGAAATGGAGGTATCGCTCAGCCGCCACAATAAGAGACAGCTCAGAGAGCAGTAAAGGGAGGTATCGCTCAGCCGCCACAATAAGAGACAGCTCAGAGAGCAGAAAAGGGAGGTATCGCTCAGCTGCCACAATAAGAGACAGCTCAGAGAGTAGAAAAGGGAGGTATCGCTCAGCTGCCACAATAAGAGACAGCTCAGAGAGCAGAAAAGGGAGGTATCGCTCAGCTGCCACAATAAGAGACAGCTCAGAGAGCAGAAAAGGGAGGTATCGCTCGGCTGCCACAATAAGAGACAGCTCAGGGAGCAGAAAAGGGAGGTATCGCTCAGCCGCCACAGTAAGAGACAGCTCAGAGAGCAGAAAAGGGAGGTATCGCTCAGCCGCCACAAGAAGAGACAGCTCAGAGAGCAGAAAAGGGAAGTATCGCTCGGCTGCCACAATAAGAGACAGCTCAGAGAGCAGAAAAGGGAGGTACCGCTCAGCCGCCACAATAAGAGACAGCTCAGAGAGCAGAAAAGGGAGGTATCGCTCAGCCGTCACAGAGACAGCTCAGAGAGCAGAAATGGAGGTATCGCTCAGCCGCCACAATAAGAGACAGCTCAGAGAGCAGTAAAGGGAGGTATCGCTCAGCCGCCACAATAAGAGACAGCTCAGAGAGCAGAAAAGGGAGGTATCGCTCAGCTGCCACAATAAGAGACAGCTCAGAGAGTAGAAAAGGGAGGTATCGCTCAGCTGCCACAATAAGAGACAGCTCAGAGAGCAGAAAAGGGAGGTATCGCTCAGCTGCCACAATAAGAGACAGCTCAGAGAGCAGAAAAGGGAGGTATCGCTCGGCTGCCACAATAAGAGACAGCTCAGAGAGCAGAAAAGGGAGGTATCGCTCAGCCGCCACAGTAAGAGACAGCTCAGAGAGCAGGAAAGGGAGGTATTGCTCAGCTGCCACAATAAGAGACAGCTCAGAGAGCAGAAAAGGGAGGTATCGCTCAGCCGCCACAATAAGAGACATCTCAGAGAGCAGAAATGGAGGTATCGCTCAGCCGCCACAATAAGAGACAGCTCAGAGAGCAGGAAAGGGAGGTATCGCTCAGCCGCCACAATAAGAGACAGCTCAGAGAGCAGAAAAGTGAGGTATCGTTCAGCCGCCACAATAAGAGACAGCTCCGAGAGCAGAAAAGGGAGGTATCGCTCAGCCGCCACAGTAAGAGACAGCTCAGAGAGCAGAAAAGGGAGGTATCGCTCAGCCGCCACAAGAAGAGACCGCTCAGAGAGCAGAAAAGGGAGGTAACGCTCAGCCGCCACAATAAGAGACAGCTCAGAGAGCAGGAAAGGGAGGTATCGCTCAGCCACCACAATAAGAGACAGCTCAGAGAGCAGAAAAGGGAGGTATCGCTCAGCCGCCACAATAAGAGACAGCTCAGGGAGCAGAAAAGGGAGGTATCGCTCAGCCGCCACAATAAGAGACAGCTCAGAGAGCAGAAATGGGAGGTATCGCTCAGCCGCCACAATAAGAGACAGCTCAGAGAGCAGAAAAGGGAGGTATCGCTCAGCCGCCACAGTAAGAGACAGCTCAGAGAGCAGAAAAGGGAGGTATCGCTTAGCCGCCACAGAGACAGCTGAGAGAGCAGAAAAGGGAGGTATCGCTCAGCTGCCACAATAAGAGACAGCTCAGAGAGCAGAAAAGGGAGGTATCGCTCAGCCGCCACAATAAGAGACAGCTCAGAGAGCAGAAAAGGGAGGTATCGCTCAGCTGCCACAATAAGAAACAGCTCAGAGAGTAGGAAAGGGAGGTATCGCTCAGCCGCCACAATAAGAGACAGCTCAGAGAGCAGAAAAGGGAGGTATCGCTCAGCTGCCACAATAAGAGACAGCTCAGAGAGCAGAAAGGGAGGTATCGCTCAGCCGCCACAATAAGAGACAGCTCAGAGAGCAGAAAAGGGAGGTATCGCTCGGCTGCCACAATAAGAGACAGCTCAGAGAGCAGAAAGGGAGGTATCGCTCAGCTGCCACAATAAGAGACAGCTCAGAGAGCAGAAAAGGGAGGTATCGCTCAGCCGCCACAATAAGAGACAGCTCAGAGAGCAGATAAGGGAGGTATCGCTCAGCTGCCACAATAAGAGACAGCTCAGAGAGCAGAAAGGGAGGTATCGCTCAGCCGCCACAATAAGAGACAGCTCAGAGAGCAGAAAAGGGAGGTATCGCTCAGCTGCCACAATAAGAGACAGCTCAGAGAGCAGAAAGGGAGGTATCGCTCAGCCGCCACAATAAGAGACAGCTCAGAGAGCAGATAAGGGAGGTATCGCTCAGCTGCCACAATAAGACAGCTCAGAGAGCAGAAAGGGAGGTATCGCTCAGCCGCCACAATAAGAGACAGCTCAGAGAGCAGAAAAGGGAGGTATCGCTCAGCCGCCACAATAAGAGACAGCTCAGAGAGCATATAAGGGAGATATCGCTCAGCCGCCACAATAAGAGACAGCTCAGAGAGCAGAAAAGGGAGGTATCGCTCAGCTGCCACAATAAGAGACAGCTCAGAGAGCAGAAATTGAGGTATCGCTCAGCCGCCACAATAAGAGACAGCTCAGAGAGCAGAAAAGGGAGGCATCGCCCAGCCGCCACAGTAAGAGACAGCTCAGAGAGCAGAAAAGGGAGGTATCGCTCAGCCGCCACAATAAAAGACAGCTCAGAGAGCAGAAAAGGGAGGTATCGCTCAGCCGCCACAATAAAAGACATCTCAGAGAGCAGAAAAGGGAGGTATCGCTCAGCCGCCACAATAAGAGACAGCTCAGAGAGCAGAAAAGGGAAGTATCGCTCAGCCACCACGATAAGAGACAGCTCAGAGAGCAGAAAAGGGAGGTATAGCTCAGCTGCCACAATAAGAGAGAGCTCAGAGAGCAGAAAGGGAGGTATCGCTCAGCCGCCACAATAAGAGACAGCTCAGAGAGCAGAAATGGAGGTATCGCTCAGCCGCCACAATAAGAGACAGCTCAGAGAGCAGAAAAGGGAGGTATCGCTCAGCCGCCACAGAGACAGCTCAGAGAGCAGAAAAGGGAGGTATCGCTCAGCTGCCACAATAAAATACAGCTCAGAGAGCAGAAAAGGGAGGTATCGCTCAGCCGCCACAATAAGAGACAGCTCAGAGAGTAGAAAAGGGAGGTATCGCTCAGCCGCCACAATAAGCGACAGCTCAGAGAGCAGAAAAGGGAGGTATCGCTCAGCTGCCACAATAATAGACAGCTCAGAGAGCAGAAAAGGGAGGTATCGCTCAGCCACCACAATAAGAGATCGCACAGAGAGCAGAAAAGGGAGGTAACGCTCAGCCGCCACAGTAAGAGACAGCTCAGAGAGCAGAAAGGGAGGTATCGCTGAGCCGCCACAAGAAGAGACAGCTCAGAGAGCAGAAAAGGGAGGTATCGCTCAGCCGCCACAATAAGGGACAGCTCAGAGAGCAGAAAAGGCAGGTATCGCTCTGCTGCCTCAATAAGAGACAGCTCAGAGAGCAGAAAAGGAGGTATCGCTCAGCCACCACAGTAAGAGACAGCTCAGAGAGCAGAAAAGGGAGGTATCGCTCAGCCGCCACAATAAGAGACAGCTCCGAGAGCAGAAAAGGGAGGTATCGCTCAGCCGCCACAATAAGAGACAGCTCAGAGAGCAGAAAAGGGAGGTATCGCTCAGCCGCCACAATAAGAGACAGCTCAGAGAGCAGAAAGGGAGGTATCGCTCAGCCGCCACAATAAGAGACAGCTGAGAGAGTAGAAAAGGGAGGTATCGCTCAGCCGCCACAGTAAGAGACAGCTCAGAGAGCAGAAAAGGGAGGTATCGCTCAGCCGCCACAATGAGACATCTCAGAGAGCAGAAAAGGGAGGTATCGCTCGGCTGCTACAATAAGAGACAGCTCAGAGAGCAGAAAAGGGAGGTATCGCTTAGCCGCCACAGTAAGAGACAGCTCAGAGAGCAGAAAAGGGAGGTATCGCTCAGCCGCCACAAGAAGAGACCGCTCAGAGAGCAGAAAAGGGAGGTAACGCTCAGCCGCCACAATAAGAGACAGCTCAGAGAGCAGGAAAGGGAGGTATCGCTCAGCCACCACAATAAGAGACAGCTCAGAGAGCAGAAAAGGGAGGTATCGCTCAGCCGCCACAATAAGAGACAGCTCAGGGAGCAGAAAAGGGAGGTATCGCTCAGCCGCCACAATAAGAGACAGCTCAGAGAGCAGAAAAGGGAGGTATCGCTCAGCCGCCACAATAAGAGACAGCTCAGAGAGCAGAAAAGGGAGGTATCGCTCAGCCGCCACAGTAAGAGACAGCTCAGAGAGCAGAAAAGGGAGGTATCGCTTAGCCGCCACAGAGACAGCTGAGAGAGCAGAAAAGGGAGGTATCGCTCAGCTGCCACAATAAGAGACAGCTCAGAGAGCAGAAAAGGGAGGTATCGCTCAGCCGCCACAATAAGAGACAGCTCAGAGAGCAGAAAAGGGAGGTATCGCTCAGCTGCCACAATAAGAAACAGCTCAGAGAGTAGGAAAGGGAGGTATCGCTCAGCCGCCACAATAAGAGACAGCTCAGAGAGCAGAAAAGGGAGGTATCGCTCAGCTGCCACAATAAGAGACAGCTCAGAGAGCAGAAAGGGATGTATCGCTCAGCCGCCACAATAAGAGACAGCTCAGAGAGCAGAAAAGGGAGGTATCGCTCGGCTGCCACAATAAGAGACAGCTCAGAGAGCAGAAAGGGAGGTATCGCTCAGCTGCCACAATAAGAGACAGCTCAGAGAGCAGAAAAGGGAGGTATCGCTCAGCCGCCACAATAAGAGACAGCTCAGAGAGCAGATAAGGGAGGTATCGCTCAGCTGCCACAATAAGAGACAGCTCAGAGAGCAGAAAGGGAGGTATCGCTCAGCCGCCACAATAAGAGACAGCTCAGAGAGCAGAAAAGGGAGGTATCGCTCAGCTGCCACAATAAGAGACAGCTCAGAGAGCAGAAAGGGAGGTATCGCTCAGCCGCCACAATAAGAGACAGCTCAGAGAGCAGATAAGGGAGGTATCGCTCAGCTGCCACAATAAGACAGCTCAGAGAGCAGAAAGGGAGGTATCGCTCAGCCGCCACAATAAGAGACAGCTCAGAGAGCAGAAAAGGGAGGTATCGCTCAGCCGCCACAATAAGAGACAGCTCAGAGAGCATATAAGGGAGATATCGCTCAGCCGCCACAATAAGAGACAGCTCAGAGAGCAGAAAAGGGAGGTATCGCTCAGCTGCCACAATAAGAGACAGCTCAGAGAGCAGAAATTGAGGTATCGCTCAGCCGCCACAATAAGAGACAGCTCAGAGAGCAGAAAAGGGAGGCATCGCCCAGCCGCCACAGTAAGAGACAGCTCAGAGAGCAGAAAAGGGAGGTATCGCTCAGCCGCCACAATAAAAGACAGCTCAGAGAGCAGAAAAGGGAGGTATCGCTCAGCCGCCACAATAAAAGACATCTCAGAGAGCAGAAAAGGGAGGTATCGCTCAGCCGCCACAATAAGAGACAGCTCAGAGAGCAGAAAAGGGAAGTATCGCTCAGCCGCCACGATAAGAGACAGCTCAGAGAGCAGAAAAGGGAGGTATAGCTCAGCTGCCACAATAAGAGAGAGCTCAGAGAGCAGAAAGGGAGGTATCGCTCAGCCGCCACAATAAGAGACAGCTCAGAGAGCAGAAATGGAGGTATCGCTCAGCCGCCACAATAAGAGACAGCTCAGAGAGCAGAAAAGGGAGGTATCGCTCAGCCGCCACAGAGACAGCTCAGAGAGCAGAAAAGGGAGGTATCGCTCAGCTGCCACAATAAAAGACAGCTCAGAGAGCAGAAAAGGGAGGTATCGCTCAGCCGCCACAATAAGAGACAGCTCAGAGAGTAGAAAAGGGAGGTATCGCTCAGCCGCCACAATAAGCGACAGCTCAGAGAGCAGAAAAGGGAGGTATCGCTCAGCTGCCACAATAATAGACAGCTCAGAGAGCAGAAAAGGGAGGTATCGCTCAGCCACCACAATAAGAGATCGCACAGAGAGCAGAAAAGGGAGGTAACGCTCAGCCGCCACAGTAAGAGACAGCTCAGAGAGCAGAAAGGGAGGTATCGCTGAGCCGCCACAAGAAGAGACAGCTCAGAGAGCAGAAAAGGGAGGTATCGCTCAGCCGCCACAATAAGGGACAGCTCAGAGAGCAGAAAAGGCAGGTATCGCTCTGCTGCCTCAATAAGAGACAGCTCAGAGAGCAGAAAAGGAGGTATCGCTCAGCCACCACAGTAAGAGACAGCTCAGAGTGCAGAAAAGCGAGGTATCGCTCAGCCGCCACAATAAGAGACAGCTCCGAGAGCAGAAAAGGGAGGTATCGCTCAGCCGCCACAATAAGAGACAGCTCAGAGAGCAGAAAAGGGAGGTATCGCTCAGCCGCCACAATAAGAGACAGCTCAGAGAGCAGAAAGGGAGGTATCGCTCAGCCGCCACAATAAGAGACAGCTGAGAGAGTAGAAAAGGGAGGTATCGCTCAGCCGCCACAGTAAGAGACAGCTCAGAGAGCAGAAAAGGGAGGTATCGCTCAGCCGCCACAATGAGACATCTCAGAGAGCAGAAAAGGGAGGTATCGCTCGGCTGCTACAATAAGAGACAGCTCAGAGAGCAGAAAAGGGAGGTATCGCTTAGCCGCCACAGTAAGAGACAGCTCAGAGAGCAGAAAAGGGAGGTATCGATCAGCCGCCACAATAAGAGACAGCTCAGAGAGCAGAAAAGGGAGGTATCGCTCAGCCGCCACAATAAGAGACAGCTCAGAGAGCAGAAAAGGGAGGTATCGCTCAGCCGCCACAATAAGAGACAGCTCAGAGAGCAGAAAAGGGAGGTATCACTCAGCCGCCACAATAATAGATTGTTTCATAGTAATGAAGATCTACTCTTACCGCTGCAAAAACATTTGATGTAAATAGGCCTCTATGCCTGAAGTTCCCAATCACTGTCATTGCAGTCCAGGTTTTAAGGATATTCATGCTTAAACACAGGAGGCATAGATAGCCCTAAACCTGGACTGTAATGGCAGTGATTGGGAACTTCTGACCTATGCCCTTGAGCTGTGTTAATTATTTCCAGCTATGACTAAATTCAGCCATTGTTTTGTATGCCCACACATCCTGTTGGTATGCCGCGGTAGTCATTTGGGATTATACCTCAATTCTTTCATGGTTTCTGCAGGTTTTTACGCCATTTGACACTTTTGCTGGATTTAAACTGCTGAGTCCTGGGATGCAGCACGGAGGCCACTGGGCGGTGAGCCACGTGCTGAGCTAACTATACTACTTAATCCTTTTCATTTCATGGTTTAGGGCAGAGGTTCCCAAATGCGGTCCTCAAGGCACCCCCAACAGCTCACGTTTTGGAGATATCCATGGTTGAGCACAGGTGGTTAAATCAAATTGACTGAGGTACTAATTAGGTCACCTGTGGTCAAGCATGGATATCCTTAAAACCTGGAATGTTAGAGTGCCCTGAGGACTGAGGGGGCGATTCAGACCCGGATGCAACGCAGCGCACTTTCGCAGCCGTCAGGGGCAGGGTATGCAAATTCTGCGATCACACGGCAAGGCTTAAGGACGTCCTCTATGTCTTAGAGAGCGACAGCGTAGCGAACGCACGCCAGTCTAAAGACGCACCCTTTTCCTTCACACTACTCGTCATCGTCATAAAGTGTATGTAATATCAGTAACATTGAGAGGCATCGGAGCTGCTCGTAGCCCTTGAGGTAGACCCTACCCCACCGCAAGCACTGCGATCACTGCAGGCTGAAATACAACCAGGTGACGTGTACAATGATGCCTCCATGATAATTGTGCAAGCCCATGAAACGCCGTTAGGATGCACAGGCACGCCTACGTTCACACATCCACACCCCCGTTTACATGGACCTTCCTCTGACACCACCCACAAACGGCTCTATCTGTCACTCAAAGTAGCGCTCAGTCTGTGTGCTTTGAGCGCTCGATTCCCAATCGCTAAGACTGGTTTGGGCACCTGCACTACGGCTTATACGCATGTGCAGGATGCGAATATCGGCCAGTTATGAACGAACGCTGCGTTGCGTCCGGGTCTGAATGAGCTCCTGAGTTTGGGAACCTCTGGTTTAGGGAATGACTGTGATCTGCTGCTGGTAGTGGATTGCCAGCCCCAAGGCTTGTTACCACAAGTTCAGGTTTATATAAACCGCTTCCTGTTAGAAACACTACGTCAATTTATTGAACCTGCTCCTCTGAACCATTGCCTCTAAAAATGTCCTGCACTGTTTGCTTATGGCTTTGTTTAATTAGATTTCTGGCTATTAACCATTTTGGCGTTAGACTACCTTCCGTTTTCTCTTGACCCGGCCAAGGATACCCTTTGGAAGCTTGTACTGGTGGCTACATATTACACATCTACTTCAGCTGACAAAGGTTTATATTGTACATGTACTGGAGAAGACTGTAATTCTACATCTGTGCTACTGGGGTTTATGAGTAAATATTTTTATACCAAACGAAGTGGATTCTCTCTTGAATCCATTAGTTATACTTATTCAGACCTTATTGGCCCAAATCTAACTGGATCTTAGGCTGATCTTCTACTTTTCAAGGGAAGGGGTTTTACAAAACCAGTTTCTGAAGGGATAAGTGTTGTAACCATATAATCGGGAAACAACTATAATTTGAGCCAGTGACTGGATCAGTTGTCAACTCTAGCAGAGGTTCCCAGTATAAGTGAGGACTGTGGGCCTGATTCAGAGCCGCTCGTAAGCGGCCGCTCGTTCGCTCCGAGCGATGTTCGCACATCTGCATGCGTATGGGTCGTAATGCGCATGCGCCAACCAGTCAGTGCGGTCGGAAATCGAGCGCTCGCAAAATAGCGAGTGCCTGCTAATTTGAGTGACAGGATGAGGCGTTTGTGGGTGGTAATGGGAAGGTGCTTGAAAACGGGGAGTAGAGATCCGAACGCAGGCGTGCCAAACGGTCAAAATGGGCGTTTAATGGGAGTGCATAATTAACAAAGCAGCGTCATCGACCACGTCACTTGGTTGTTTCTTAGCCTGAACTGTTCGCATGATTGCGGTAGGAAAATCCTACCACAAGCACTGCGAGCAGTTCAGACGCCTTTCGATGTACTCGATTAATCAAATAAATAGCGGAGATGACGTAGGATGCGAGCGGCCAGGGGGCGTCATTACAAAATAGCGAGCGCATGTTTCGTTCGCTCGCTTAGACATAGAGGCGTCAACAGACCGCAAAGAGCGAGCGCTCAATTTAAATAGCCGGCCCCTTTTTCTGAACGAGCGAGCGCAAATAGTGTCCGGCTCTGAATCAGGCCCTGTTTTCACTACCAACAGGTTGTTCAAATGATGCCAAAATCAATGTGCGGTGTGATAGTAAGAACCATTGCTGCTGAAAAGAGCTCAGTGATTCATATACCAGCGCTGAATGGTGAGCGGATCCGGACGTGGGCGCCTGATAGCAGCAGGCAATGGGAACTTCATGCAGATTTCAAGTAAATAGAAACAGTTTCTTTAATGCGTTTCTCTGCATGCTCCTGCAGTTCGATATACAGTACGTTCATAATGTCGACATCGCGAATGTTGATCACCAGTTTTTTTTTTACAAATTTAGGGTTAGGTTGCAGCATGCTCACCTCTGCAATGGAAATCTGCACATCTGTCAACATGTTAAAGTCAACATTTCACGTGTCGATGTCCAATCCATGTCGAAATTCGGAACATTTTGGATGGTGACATATTCTACCACACCCATAGGTACAGTTAATTGGACATTTTAGGCTATAATGAGATGCATGTTAGGTGAAGATGGAATGTTTAATGAAAAAAGTGGAATTAAAGTGGTGGTGGGGGAGTGCGCCTCATTGCACTTCTAAATTCTGGGGGTGTCTTCTGAGACAGGTGTACAGCTTTGCGTGCCCTCGGCAGACCATTCAGTGAAAAGCCAAGGAGTTTGGCGGTGTAGGAATGAGCTCCAATGGCTTATTTCTGCTTGTGGCAGCTTTAAGGAAATGGTTACTACATAAGTATTCACTTTCTTAGGGCCTGATTCAGACCCACTCGCGAGCGGCTGTCCGCTCGCAAGTGGGTCGATGTTCTGGACTGAGCATGCGCACGACGGCGGGAGCTCCGTCGTGCGCATGCGCCAGACGCGACGAGCGAAGGAAAGTCCTTCGCTCGTTGTGTCTGATCAAAGGGGGCGTGCTGTCGATGTTGATTGACAGCACGCCCCCTTTGGTAGGCGTGCCGGGGGCGTGCCTCCCTGATGGGGGCGTTCCCACGGGAACGCCTCCCGTCAGAAGCCGGCCCACTGACATCACTAGTGATGTCAGTGGGAGTGATTTTGGCTCTGATAGAGCCAAAATCACTCCGGAGCTTGCGGTTGAAAACCTCAACCTCAGGCTCCGGCTCGCAGTTTCGATGGTCACGACCATCGCGGCCATCAAAATGCACGCTCGTATAGCCTGTGGGTGGTGACCCACAGCTATACGAGCGTCCAGGAGGACGCTCCATTTTCATGGAGGCCGGCCCTCATTCAGAGCGTGCGCTCTGCTCAGAGCGTACGGCTCTGAATGAAGGCCTTTGTTTTTACAACCAATGGTTACTGGGTGCCACAGTGCATATTACTTATAGACGAGAAACAGTCCTCTCAACTGTCCCGAATTTTGCAGTACATCCCCGGCTCACAGTCCTCGATAGAGCAAGAGTTCAAACCAAAAAATGGTGGATCAGGATGGAAAATGGACAGATTAGAGGTGGGGCTTATTTTGTCATGATTTTGCAAGCGTAAATGTTGGGAGGTAGGAAATAAGATGGACATTATACTCGGTTCGGTTAAAGAATGTATACTGTAGCTCACATGAAACTAGTGTGGGCAGAAGTAGGGAATATACTGGGCCCGGATGTGGAAGGGGCCTGGAGATACTGAATCTCCCACACAAGCTGTGCTCTCAGATGAGCAGCGCAGGTCCTCTAGTAAGTACGGGCCAACGGCGTAATTAGAAGATCTTCCATTATGAGAACAGAGCTGGGGCTCTTCAGGCTGGACTGGACTGGAGTGGCATAGCCGTGCAGTTCCCCAAATTGTGCCATGTTCCTGGTGATGCAATGTTCTGCCCCTTGTTGCCAAATTTAGGAAAAACCTTTCAAATACTCCATATATCAGAATCCTAGTAACTGATCAATGGCGCATTTATAATAGGTGCAGGGTGTGCAGTGCCTGGGGTCCTAAACCCATATATAGTTATACTTATCTCTCTGTAGTCTCCAGAGCGCCGATCCAGTGTTGCAGAGCATCAATAATCACTGGGAAAATGGTGGCAGCCATTTTCTCTGTGATTTTTGCATGTGCAGTAGAGCTCACCCTGGGACTGACGCCATTTCTGTGGAGAGTCTACTGCATTGCCAGAGAGGAGGGGGCCCGCGCTGAGGGCCTGATTCAGAGCCGGACGCTCTGACCAGAGCGCTCGCTCTGAATCAGGGCCCTCCTCCATGAAAATGGAGCGTCCTCCTGGACGCTCGTATAGTTGTGGGTGACCACCCACAGCTATAGCGAGCGTCCATGATGATGGTCGCGATGGTCAAAGACCATCGCGACCATCGGGCTTGCGACGAGACCCTGCAGTAGGGTCTCGCTGCCGCAAGCCCAGGAGTGATTTTGGCTCTATCAGAGCCAAAGTCACTCCCACTGACATCATTACTGATGCCAGCGGGGCCGGACTCAGACGGTAGGCGTTCCCATGGGAACGCCTCCGTCTGGCCGCCACGCCCCCGGCACACCCACCAAAGGGGGCATGCTGTCAGTCACCATCGACAGCACGCCCCCTTTGGTGCGAGACCCCGAGCGACGTATTTCTCATCGCTCGCCGGGTCTCGCGCATGCGCACGACGTAGCTCCCTCCATCATGCGCAGTGTCACAACATCGACCCGCTAGCGAGCGAAATTTGCTCGCGAGCGGGTCTGAATGACCCCGAGTCTGCACAAATGTATCACTGTGATTACGGCTGTACAAGAAACTTCTACTACACTTCAATAAACCTCTCACCTGGTTAATTACTTGGGCTGGTTGGTGTATCTGGACTCTGCAGTTTTTTTTTTTTTTTAGTCTCCGTCCTCACCTGGGGGCCAGGAACCAATAGCTTCCACTGCAGCTCATGCCTCCATCTTACAGTCCGTTCGGTACAGGACGATCCGTGTGCCGGATTCAGGAAAGGGGGAGGCCTTGGGGAGGGTGGTTTGTGTCGTTGGAGCACAAACGTGGCATGCATGGGCGAGCCGAGCAATAGTGGCGTGAGCAAGACATCTGGGAACACACATGCACAAGACCTGAGGGAAAAAACACACAAAATGTGAGGGAATAAACATGCACAAGATCTTGGGGAACACACAGAAGACGTCAGGGAACAAACACACAAGACGTGAGGGAACAGAACAGATACACACACAAAATGTGAGGGAATAAACATGCACAAGATCTTGGGGAACACACAGAAGACGTCAGGGAACAAACACACAAGACGTGAGGGAACAGAACAGATACACACACAAAATGTGAGGGAATAAACATGCACAAGACGTGAGGGAACACACACAACGTTCAGAGGATGAGCTGAATATTATGAATTATTTGAAGCAGTTGTCCAGGAGTAATGCAGGCCTGCAGACCACCTTATAGTTACTTGTGGGGGTCCGGGACATTACCTGGGCGACGATTCTTGTAAAGCTCAATACTGCTGCTGCTTTTCTTATTTTGTTTGCTTTTTTCACATTAATAACATTTGTCCCTATAATCAAAGACCCCCGACAGGAGGGGGCTACAAAGTATTATGGTGGGGGCCGATGAAGCTGGACGATGGGTTAGGGAAAGTCACTGTCCTGATCTATAGCTTTCTATTGGTCCACGTGGGGGCACGCCATCTTAACGCGCGTCCACCCTGGCCTGGCTTTAAGAATCAGAAAATTGTATGTGTCAGAAACATCTTTTGACATTGCAGCTAAGTTGCAGAGTATGTGCAGATAGATAAAATTATTGAATATATGTCAAGGAATGAGTATGTCTCAGATCGCCTCAGCTGAAGCCAATCAATAATCACAGCGCGGCGTACATGCCTAGTACTGAGGATGGCAGTAACACTGAGGAACATGCACACTCAGTGTCAGAACTAGGGGTGTGCACCGGCCACTTTTCGTGTTTTGTGTTTTGGTTTTGGATCTGGATCTTTCTTCGTGTTTTGGATCTGGATTGGTTTTGCCAAAACCACCCTTCCGTGTTTTGGGTTCTGGGTTTTGTGTTTTGGATCTGTATTTTTTTGAAAAAAAGCATAAAAACAGCTAAAATCACAGAATTTGTAGGTTTTTCTGCTCCTATGCTATTATTAACCTCAATAACCTTAATTTCCACTCATTTCCAGTCTATTCTGAATACCTCACACCTCACAATAGTGTTTTTATGTCCAAAAGGTTGCACCGAGGTAGCTGGATGACTATGCTAAGCGACACGAGTGGGCGGCACAAACACGTGACCCATCTAGGCGTGAAACTGCAGTGGCAGACAGGATGGCATTGAAAAACTAGGCCCCAAACTGTACATAATGCAAAGAAAAAAAAGAGGTGCAAGATGGAATTGTCCTTGGGCCCTCCCACCCACCCTTATGTTGTATAAACAGGACATGCACACTTTAACAAACCAATCATTTCAGCGCCAGGGTCTGCCACACAACTGTGGCTGAAATGATTGGTTCGTTTGGGCCCCCACAAAACAAGCTGGCAATTAATCTGTCCCTGCACAAACTGGCTCTACGGAGGCAAGAAGTCGTCCTCATCCTCCTCATCCACAGATTCCTCACCCTCTTCAGTGTTATGTACATCCTCATCCTCACAGAGTATTAATTCGTCCCTGCTGGAACCACAGGTCCCTCTGTACGTTCTGGAGGCTGGTCTCCCTGGAAGAGTTGATCATTCATTTTATGAACATCATCTTCTCCACATTTTGTGGAAGCAACCTCCTACGCCTTTCGCTAACAAGGTTCCCGGCTGCACTAAACACTCTTTCGGAGTACACACTGGAGGGGGGGCAACTCAGGTAAAATAGAGCCAGTTTGTACAGGGACCTCCAAATTGCTTCTTTTTCCTGCCAGTACAGGTACGGACTGTCTGACATGCCTACTTGGATGCTGTCACCGATGTAATCCTTTAACAGACAGACGCACGCTTGTCGCTGCTGCTTTGAGGATTCAAGTGCGGCTACAGCCCACACAATTCACAAAGACAGAAAAAAAAAAAGAATATTTTTATTGTTTGTGGAGCACACTTTGAGGGTTACACCACCCTCTAACAGACAGACGCACGCTTGTCGCTGCTGCTTTGAGGATGCAAGTGCGGCTACAGCCCACACAATTCACAAAGACAGAAAAAAGAAGAAGAATATTTTTATTCTTTGTGTAGCACACTTTGAGGGTGTCACCACCCTTTAACAGACAGACGCACGCTTGTCGCTGCTGCTTTAAGGATGCAGGTGCGGCTACAGCCCACACATTTCACAAAGACCGAAAAAAAAAGAACAATATTTTAATTGTTTGTGTAGCACACTTTGAGGGTGTCACCACCCTTTAACAGACAGACGCACGCTTGTCGCTGCTGCTTTAAGGATGCAGGTGCGGCTACAGCCCACACAATTCACAAAGACAGAAAAAAGAAGAATATTTTTATTGTTTGTGTAGCACACTTTGAGGGTGTCACCACCCTTTAACAGACAGACGCACGCTTGTCGCTGCTGCTTTGAGGATGCAAGTGCGGCTACATCGCACACAAGTCACAAACACATAAAAAAAATAGTTTTTTATTTTTTGGAGCACTTTGAGAGTTACACCACCCTTTAACAGACAGACGCACGCTTGTCGCTGCTGCTTTAAGGATGCAGGTGCGGCTACAGCCCACACATTTCACAAAGACCGAAAAAAAAGAACAATATTTTAATTGTTTGTGTAGAACACTTTGAGGGTGTCACCACCCTTTAACAGACAGACGCACGCTTGTCGCTGCTGCTTTAAGGATGCAGGTGCGGCTACAGCCCACACAATTCACATAGACAGATAAAAGAAGAAGAATATTTTTATTGTTTGTGTAGCACACTTTGAGGGTGTCACCACCCTTTAACAGACAGACGCACGCTTGTCGCTGCTGCTTTAAGGATGCAGGTGCGGCTACAGCTCACACATTTCACAAAGACCGAAAAAAAAAGAACAATATTTTAATTGTTTGTGTAGCACACTTTGAGGGTGTCACCACCCTTTAACAGACAGACGCACGCTTGTCGCAGCTGCTTTAAGGATGCAGGTGCGGCTACAGCCCACACAATTCACAAAGACAGAAAAAAGAACAATATTTTAATTGTTTGTGTAGCACACTTTGAGGGTGTCACCACCCTTTAACAGACAGACGCACGCTTGTCGCTGCTGCTTTAAGGATGCAGGTGCGGCTACAGCCCACACAATTCACAAAGACAGAAAAAAGAAGAATATTTTTATTGTTTGTGTAGCACACTTTGAGGGTGTCACCACCCTTTAACAGACAGACGCACGCTTGTCGCTGCTGCTTTGAGGATGCAAGTGCGGCTACATCGCACACATGTCACAAACACATTAAAAAAATAGTTTTTTATTTTTTGGAGCACTTCGTGAGTTACACCACCCTTTAACAGACAGACGCACGCTTGTCGCTGCTGCTTTAAGGATGCAGGTGCGGCTACAGCCCACACAATTCACAAAGACAGAAAAAAGAAGAAGAATATTTTTATTGTTTGTGTAGCACACTTTGAGGGTGTCACCACCCTTTAACAGACAGACGCACGCTTGTCGCTGCTGCTTTGAGGATGCAAGTGTGGCTACATCGCACTCAAGTCACAAACACATTAAAAAATTTTTTTTGATTTTTTGGAGCACTTTGAGAGTTACAACACCCTTTAACAGACAGACGCACGCTTGTCGCTGCTGCTTTGAGGATGCAAGTGCGGCTACAGCCCACACAATTCACAAAGACAGAAAAAAAAGAACAATATTTTAATTGTTTGTGTAGCACACTTTGAGAGTGTCACCACCCTTTAACAGACAGACGCACGCTTGTCGCTGCTGCTTTAAGGATGCAGGTGCGGCTACAGCCCACACATTTCACAAAGACAGAAAAAAAAAGAACAATATTTTAATTGTTTGTGTAGCACACTTTGAGGGTGTCACCACCCTTTAACAGACAGACGCACGCTTGTCGCTGCTGCTTTGAGGATGCAGGTGGAATCTAGACGGGATTTGGAACCGAGGACACACTACCTCCATCAATTGTCTAAATCCCACTGCACTAATGTTGGATACCGAACGCACGTCTAACACCAACATAGCAGTCAAGGCCTCAGTTATACGTTTTGCTTCAGGATGACTGCTGTCGTACTTCATCCTCATCGCTAGGGACTGTTGGAGGGTCAATTGTTTAGTAAAAGTAGTGATGTTCCTACTTCCTCTCTGGGATGATGAACAACTCCCAGCAGCAGCAACAGCACTAGTAGGAAGTGGTTCTTGATCTTTCCCTATTTTATTTTTATCAGAGAAAGTTTGGTCCAACATTTATGTTATATTGATATATATACGTGCGGCTAAAGCGCACACAAACACAGAAAATATTTTTTTATTTTTGCTGGAGAGTAGTGCACTTTGTGGGTTACACCACCCTTTAAGAAATGAGCCAGCCGGCTCTTTACTTATGGGACACAGGCGCACGCTTGGCGCTGCTCCTTTGTTGATGCACGTGCAGCCACAGTGCACACAAGTCACAAACACAGAAAATATATATTTTTTTGGTTTGGAGTGTACTTTGGGGGTTACAGAACCCTTTAACGGTCAAGCCAGCCGGCCCTTTACTTATGACACAGGCGCACGCTTGGCACTACTTTGTTGATGCACGTGCGGCTACTGCGCACACAATTCACAAACACAGAAAATAATTTTTTTTTTGGTTTGGACTGGAGTGTACTTTCGGGGGTTACAGCACCCTTTAACGGTCAAGCCAGCCGGCCCTTTACTTATGACACAGGCGCACACTTGGCACTACTTTGTTGATGCACGTGCGGCTACTGCGCACACAATTCACAAACACAGAAAATAATTTTTTTTCGGTTTGGACAGGAGTGTACTTTGGGGGTTACAGCACCCTTTAACGGTCAAGCCAGCCGGCCCTTTACTTATGACACAGGCGCACGCTTGGCACTACTTTGTTGATGCACGTGCGGCTACTGCGCACACAATTCACAAACACAGAAAATAATTTTTTTTTTGGTTTGGACTGGAGTGTACTTTCGGGGGTTACAGCACCCTTTAACGGTCAAGCCAGCCGGCCCTTTACTTATGACACAGGCGCACGCTTGGCACTACTTTGTTGATGCACGTGCGGCTACTGCGCGCACAATTCACAAACACAGAAAATAAATTTTTTTTTGGTTTGGACTGGAGTGTACTTTGGGGGTTACAGCACCCTTTAACGGTCAAGCCAGCCGGCCCTTTACTTATGACACAGGCGCACGCTTGGCACTACTTTGTTGATGCACGTGCGGCTACTGCGCACACAATTCACAAACACAGAAAATAAATTTTTTTTTGGTTTGGACTGGAGTGTACTTTGGGGGTTACAGCACCCTTTAACGGTCAAGCCAGCCGGCCCTTTACTTATGACACAGGCGCACGCTTGGCACTACTTTGTTGATGCACGTGCGGCTACTGCGCACACAATTCACAAACACAGAAAATAATTTTTTTTTTGGTTTGGACTGGAGTGTACTTTCGGGGGTTACAGCACCCTTAACGGTCAAGCCAGCCGGCCCTTTACTTATGACACAGGCGCACGCTTGGCACTACTTTGTTGATGCACGTGCGGCTACTGCGCACACAATTCACAAACACAGAAAATAATTTTTTTTTGGTTTGGACTGGAGTGTACTTTGGGGGTTACAGCACCCTTAACGGTCAAGCCAGCCGGCCCTTTACTTATGACACAGGCGCACGCTTGGCACTACTTTGTTGATGCACGTGCGGCTACTGCGCACACAATTCACAAACACAGAAAATAATTTTTTTTTTGGTTTGGACTGGAGTGTACTTTCGGGGGTTACAGCACCCTTAACGGTCAAGCCAGCCGGCCCTTTACTTATGACACAGGCGCACGCTTGGCACTACTTTGTTGATGCACGTGCGGCTACTGCGCACACAATTCACAAACACAGAAAATAATTTTTTTTTTGGTTTGGACTGGAGTGTACTTTCGGGGGTTACAGCACCCTTAACGGTCAAGCCAGCTGGCCCTTTACTTATGACACAGGCGCACGCTTGGCACTACTTTGTTGATGCACGTGCGGCTACTGCGCACACAATTCACAAACACAGAAAATAATTTTTTTTTGGTTTGGACTGGAGTGTACTTTCGGGGGTTACAGCACCCTTTAACGGTCAAGCCAGCCGGCCCTTTACTTATGACACAGGCGCACGCTTGGCACTACTTTGTTGATGCCCGTGCGGCTACTGCACACACAATTCACAAACACAGAAAATATATTATTTTTTTAGCACTTGGGGGGAGCACCCCTGATGGACAGAGCACCCCCTGGACAACACTACAGCACCTCTTTAGGACTGGGACACTGCACAGGACTTTGGAGTGGACACAGCCCCTATGGAGAACTGACTGCACAACACAGTCCAGCCAGCCCCTATGGACTTTGAAGTAGTGGACACAGCCCCTATTAACAACAGCAGCACAGCACAACACAGCCAGCCCCTATGGACTTTGAAGTAGTGGACAACAGCAGCACTACACTACACTACACTACACAGCCCTAACTCCCACCCTCCCTCTTCACTGTCCACAGCCGAGTGAGAAAATGGCGCCGACGTGGGTACCTTATATAGGATCCAAAACCCGCGAGACTCGGAAGGCGGGATGATGACGTTTTGCCTCGATTTCAGATCCGAGTCAGGCGGGAAAAGTCGAGCCTGATTCGGATCGGACTCGGATCGGGGGGGCTCGGGGGGGTTCGGATTTCAGAAATCCGAACCCGCTCACCCCTAGTCAGAACATGATAAAGCGGGAGCCCCAATACCCGCATCACTGGGGGCCACACAAATAAAGACTAAGGGGTACATTTACTAAAGTGAGAGTTTTTAGAAGTGAGTTTTAAAAGTGATGTTGCCTGTAGCAACCAGTCAGATTCTAGCTATTATCTTCTAGAAGGTGCTAGTTGAATGTTAAGTAGAATCTGATTGGTTGCTATGGGCAGCATCACTTTTAAAACTCACTTCTAAAAACTCTCACATTAGTAAATTTACCCCTAAGGGATAAATATCATTACAGCCAGTGTCTGAAAATGACACGCAACAAATGAAAGTGCCATGGATGCCAACTGGTCATCACCTTCACTAAAGTAAGCGTCACCAACGCTTTAAAGGCAATTAATGGAAGCCCGGCTTTGTCCCTGCGACCAGTTCCCATGACGATGAGAAAGTCACCAGCTTGGAAATGTATAAAAACCCACGTGGACAATATGTCATTGGATGAGACCGAGCGTGTGGAGAAGTGGACAGTAGGGACCTCCAGGGAAGCAACCTGAGGCCATCAGGGCGAGAACTCCGTGCCGCCGGCTGAACTGCAAATGAAAATTAAAGTCAATTCTCACTCTCTCTAAGATACTGAGACGCTGACCTTCAGAAATATAACCCACAATGGATAACGCCAAAATGTACTCCATATACTCAAGATTCAAAATGACAGCAACTATTAAAAGTGCGTACACACATAACGATTTTTTGAACAATTAAACTATAACGACGTCGTTATTGTTACATTGTTTGTAAAATCGTTCATCTTTTTAAGCTGAACGATGAACTATAATCGTTCACGTTTGTAGTTCATCGTCCATTCTGACTGTTCAACAAACGATTTTCGTTCAGAAAATCGTTTATGCTGTGCAGAATGAACGATAAACGAACGATTTCCATTCACTGTATGCATGTTTAAAAAATCGTTCATTGTTCATCGTTTTTGAAAATCGTTCATTATTTTAGTAACCAACGATTTTTCAAGTGAAAATCTGAACGAAAATCGTTCATTAAAATCGTTGGTTACTGACATCGTTGTGTGTGTATACACCAGTGTTCGTCTGCTCCCTCTGGGCCTGATTCAGAGCCGGACTCTCTTTCTAAGCGCTCGCTCTGAATCAGTGCCCTCCCTCTCTTTTTTTAGAGCGGCCTCCTGGCTATAGTGAGCGGCCAAAAAGATGGCCGCGATGGGCAAGTCCATCGCGACCATCAGGCTTGCGACGAGACCCTTGTGGTAGGGTCTCGTTGCCGCAAGCCCTGGAGTGATTTTGGCTCTATCAGAGCCGAGAGCACTCCCACTGACATCACTTGTGATGTCAGTGGGGCCGGCCGCAGATGGTAGGCGTTCCCATGGGAACGCCTCTGTCTGGGCAGCAACGCCCCCGGCACGCCCACCAAAGGGGGCGTGCTGTCACTCAACATCGACAGCACGCCCCCTTTGTAGCGAGACCCATAGCGACGGCTTGGCCAACATCGACCCGCTTGCGTGCGCTCAGCGCTCGCGAGCGGGTCTGAATCGGGCCCTCTGCTCACTTACAGCAGAGTAGTAACACTGGACAACAATACACGGATGCGGACAGAATAATCCTCTGCTTCCCCCTCCCCATTACAGAATGTAGGCATCGGAGGAGCTCAGGATTTATATAGACTGTAATGGAGGGAGATGCAGCAGTGAGTTACTACTTTCCTTTGGCTACACAATGATGGTGCTCTGCCGTCCTGTGTGACATTGCCCTCATTGGGATTTAATTGATTGCAGCTGAGGAATAAGCCAGCACGATGCAATTGTCTCTATAGTTACAAAGACCGTAGGCGACTATGATGCATGTAATTGCTGTAAGGCCGATATGTATCATTTAACTCAACCAACCCAAATGCAGACAAATAACTTTAGCATTTTGCATATGTCACCAGGAATACTCTGTATACCACTTGTATTATTATTATTGTTTACTTATATAGTGCCACAAATTGACATAATAATAATGTTGTTTAAGCAGCGCTTTTGTCTACGGTAGGACTGAAGGTGCAGAACAGAAAATATTTGTAATTTATACCAGTCCCTGAGCCATTGGAGCTTGCACTCTAAGGCCCTCATTCAGAGCCACTCGCTATTTGCGGTCGTTCGTTCTAAAACAAGGGGTGGCTATTCAAATCAACCGTTCGCTGTTTGCGGTCTGTTCACGCCTCTATGTCTGAACGAGCGAGCAAAACATACGCTCTTTTATTTCTTAAAAACGCCCCCTGGCCGCACGCACCATACGTCATGTCCGCTATTTATTAGATTAATCGAGTACATCGTACAGCGTATGAACTGCTCGCTATTCTTGTGGTTGGTTTTTTCAACCGCTATTTTGCGAGCAGTTCTGAGTAAAAAAAAACAAGTGACGTGGTCAATGACGCTGCTGTATTAATTATGCACTCCCTTAAAACGCCCGTTTTGACCTTTAAGCACGCCTGCGTTCGAATTCCACTCCCCGTTTTCAAGCACCTTCCCCTGTTACCACCCACATACGCCTCATTCTGTCACTCAAAATAGCAGGCACTCGCTATATAGCGTACAAACGATTTTCGGCCGCACTGACTGGTTTGCGCATGCGTACTAAAAACCGTACGCATGCGCAGATGTGCGAACATCACTCGGAACGAGCGTACTGCCGCTAGCGAGTGGCTCTGAATGAGGGCCTAAATTCCCTATGTCGGCAGGCACACTAGGGTTAAATTTGTCAGAAGCCAATTAACCTAAAAGTACGTGGTCGGAGTGCGGGAGGAAACAAATGTGAACATGGAGACAACGTGCAAACTCCACACATGTAGCGTCCTGGTCACTAATTGAACCAATGACCTCAGAGAGGTATGAGGCATTAGTACCTCTGTGCTGCCCATTGCTGACTTGTAATCATCATTACAGTCTAAAGCTGGGTACACACCTGAATGACGTTGCTATGCGATGTAACAATATATTGCATCGCCGTACTCTGCACACTACACGATCCTGCGATATATCATTACACGCTTCATGTAGCAACGCCATGTCATCCGTGGAATCGTCCCATTGGCCGTGCAGAACATCCAGCGGGACGAAGCAATTAATAACGAGTGAAAATAAGGCATTGGGGGAACACTACACACTATACGATTTTCTTGCAGATTGGTCAAATTGCGCAATATACCGCGGGCCACTTCCAGGGGTGCCACAGGTTGGTGGTCCATTAATTATTACTTAATTTCTACATTTTCACCTACTTTGGGAGAAAATAAGTTTTGGGGCCATTCGTCATAAAGGTGACGTAGGAGATATCACGGATATCTAGGATCTAGTATGGGGACCTACATTCATCAAGCTCCGAAAATACAATATTTTCTGAGCTTGACTGTGGGAACATACGCCATCTTAAGATGGCGTTTCATCCGCACCTGCTCCTTCCCCATGAGTAGGAGTCCTGGGTTGCGAAGAGGGATCCCCTCGCCCCTGTCTGGCTCCTTCCGCTGGACGCCGGTGCTTTGTGTTCCTGCCTGAACGCTAGTTCCCGAAAGGAGCAGTGAAAACGTTCGGGGAGACAGCTGATTTTCGGATCAGCTGTCTCTGCGCCGAAGCAATGATGAATTGTTCCGGTGCTTGCCGCGAGTTAGAATGTTAATTATCAGGTCAGGACCCTTATAATTAACATAATGAATAGAGCCGTAAGAAGCTTTTTTCCTAGGGGTGTCATGAAAAAAATGCTGATACTTTTGGGTGCCGTGATTCAAGAAAGTTTTAGAACCACTGGTATTGAGTGTACCCAGTTTCAGGGGCACTGAGAGCCGAGCTGAGGAGAAGGGGGCATGACCTAATCGCGGGAGACGTAAATGTAAAAAACTGGGAGGGGGGAGCTGTGGGCCCTTCAGCCCGGTGCAAAGCCAGGGGATCAGCGTGATCGCTCCCCCCTCAGGCATAGGAGACTGCTGCAGCTACGAGCAACCTCCCGGTGCAGCCCAGCACTCAGGGGGGGGGGTTGCTGGGCCTCTACCAGACTCCTCCAGCATGCCTGGGCACAGGTATTTAGTACCTGCTCCCCCCCCTCTCTCGGTGCCACTCCCAGCTTTAGGGGGCGATTTAATTGTTTGCGTCCGCAGCTGTTACTAATGGGCGCCTGACAAATAAATCCAATCGTTGCTCTGATCGGGCGCGAATTCCGCAGGCGCACAGATTTCTACTTGGTCGCTCCTGAGGTGGTGATAAGAAATCATTGAAAAGTCCTGGTTTTGGCCGCACCAACCAGGACTTTAGATGGGTTTAGCTGTCGTATGCGACTAAACATGGTCGATTTGGGCGCGAAAAGGTATGTGAGTCTAAAAACTATTGAATATCGCTGTAGACAGGAGATCATGTGCGATAAAACAATTGAATCGCGCCCTAGATGTCCCGTTGTTTAGTTTTTTGCTATTATTTATTTGAGGACTGGCTGGCGCCCCAGGTAGTGATAATCAGAATGGCCTCTCTCAGTGGGGATCAGCAGACGGAGCCACAAAAGCAGGTTCCAGTGTTTTCTTTTCTTTTTATGTTTTGGGAGATTTGAGTCTGAGATCCCTGTGAGCGCACATCAAACACGGAGGCACCATGAGAATAAGCCATGTACCTTTCAGCCTGCTGTAATTACAAGAAGCTTTACATGGCTCTGAGAAGACATATTCTTATTTTCCTGATATTGATTAACGTCTCGCTGAACCTCATCCTCCCCTCCATCGCAGCGCAGGTCAAAAGGGCATCTTCATTAGAGAAAAGATTCACAGCAGACTCAATTAGCTCTTATATTTTGTTTTTCTTTCCCCTCTTTTTTTTCTTGCTTTCCTTTCATGTGTTTTGCTCGCAGTTGGATATCACTGTTTTTTTTCCCTTCTAGTATATTGTTTCTGCATTACAATAAGATTAACCCAAACCAGGACTCAATGGACACAGTGACAATCAGGTGCTATTATACTAGGAGGTTACGATCCCTATAGAAGGTGAAAGACAAGGTCACATGACAACCTGGATTAGAGTCGCTGAATACAGTAAAAATCTGATTTTGTTGAATTCTGAAATTGTTCAGTCGTAGTAGTTTGTGGTTGCCTGTAGATGGCAGCATTGCTCTTCCCTAGATTATACCCCAGCAAGCACCCTGGCCTTACTGATTACCCAGCATACTGTAGGAAGGTGAGAGGAATAAAATATGTATAAAGGCTGTATTTTCTGACACTTTACTACACACAAATAAGTTATACAAAATACTACTAAGTATTAAAATGATAACTACCAAAAAAAAGTAGAAATATTTAGAGCTGCATATAATGGGTTAATACTTGGTCTGATAATAATAATAATAATAATAATAATAATAATAATAATAATAATAATAATAAGAAGTCTAATGTGTTTTTTAAATGTTTCTAATGTGTTACTGCATTGAATTGTTTAATACTGTGATATAAATTATACTGTGTCTTAAAACTGTGTATAGTAGGTTCATACTGCATCTAATGAGTTAATATTGTGTCATATGGGTTAATAATGTGTATAATAGGTTTATACTTTGTCTAATGGGTTAATACTGTGTATAATAGGATCATACTGTATATGATGGGCTAATACTGAGTCTTATGGGTTAATGCTGTGTATAATAGGTTCATACTGTGTATAATAAGCTCATACTGTATATAATGGGTTAATACTGAGTCTGATGAGTTAATGCTGTGTATAATAGGCTCATTCTGTATATGATGGGTTAATAATATGTATAATAGGTTCATACTGTATATGATGGGTTAATACTGTGTATAATAGGCTCATACTGTATATGATGGGTTAATACTGAGTCTGATGGGTTAATGCTGCGTATAATAGGTTCTTACTGTGTATAATGGGTTAACACTGTTTATAACAGGCTTATACTGTATATGATGGGTTGGTACTGAGTCTGATGGGTTAACATTGTGTATAATAGGCTCATACTGTATATGATGGGTTAGTACTGAGTTTGATGTGTTAATACTGTGTATAATAGGTTCACACTGTGTATTATGGTTTTATACTGTGTACAGTATAACAGGCTCATACTGTATATGATGGATTAGTACTGAGTTTGATGGGTTAATAGTACTGTGTATAAGAGGTTCACACTGTGTATGATGGGTTAATACTGTGTATAATAGGTTCACACTGTCTATGATTGGTTAGTACTGAGTTTGATGGGTTAATACTGTGTATAATAGGTTCACACTGTTTATAATGGGTTAATACTGTGTATAATAGGTTCACACTGTCTATGATTGGTTAGTACTGAGTTTGATGGGTTAATACTGTGTATAATAGGTTCACACTGTTTATAATGGGTTAGTACTGTGTATAATAGGTTCACACTGTTTATAATGGGTTAGTACTGTGTATAATAGGTTCATACAGTGTCTGATGGGTTAATATTGTGTGCCGTGGGTTAATACTGTGCCTTTGATACTGATTTTCTTTCCGCGGTTGATTGGCGATGGATGGTCACTTTGTACAAAATATTTCCTCTTTTCTCACAATAACTGAGATTTTAAGCGTGTGAGACCTCTGAAGTATTCTTCATATTCCATTAAGCGCTGAAGGACGCCGGTTTGAGCCTTTCTTCCTTGTTTGCGAACTATGAATGAATTTGAGTTCCCATAATGGATAAAACCGACTCACTTGGAAAACATGTTTCCTGGAATTTGCAAGATGGCGGCTCTCTCGCTGCTCTGTAGCGAGTTATCTTCTGGTGTCACGTCTGACTCTACCAGAAGGGCTGATTGTACAGGAAATACAAATCTATTCTGTTTCTATTCTTCTCATAACATTTCTGGAAAGGGGCTACGGAGGAATATGTTTCTGTATAACGTCATTTATATTGTGCAGGATTTTGGGAAGGAAGACACCTGGTGTAATCTTTATGGCAGGACACAAACCATCCCGGGACCCTTGTCGCTGCCATTGCACAAATATTGGCGATAGCGCCAATATAAAATGCACACGAGTACAACATACAATATGTGATTGGTGCCCTATCATAGTCTGCAGCATTGTCAGGCAGCCTGGTGGGAATTGGGTGCGTCACAGTGCGTCCGGCTTACCCAAAGGGCCATGTATTACATTTTATGTGAGAAGAATAAATAAATCATAATTAGAACTAGAGTAGTGATGTGTACAGTGATGATGTGTACAGCAGTGATGTGATGTGTACAGTAGTGATGTGTTCAATAGTGATGTGTACAGTAGCGATGTGTAAAGTAGTGATGTGTACAGTGATGATGTGTAAAGCAGTGATGTGTACAGTGATGATGTGTACAGCAGTGATGTGATGTGTACAGTAGTGATGTGTACAATAGTGATGTGTAAAGTAGTGATGTGTACAGTGGTGATGTGTACAGTAGTGATGTGTAAAGTAGTGATGTGTACAGTAGCGATGTGTACAGTAGTGATGTGTACAGTGGCGATGTGTACAGCAGTGATGTGTACAGTAGTGATGTGTACAGTAGCGATGTGTACAGTAGTGATGTGTACAGTGGCGATGTGTACAGTGGTGATGTGTACAGTGGCGATGTGTACAGTAGTGATGTGTACAGTGGCGATGTGTACAGTGGTGATGTGTACAGTGGCGATGTGTACAGTGGCGATGTGTACAGTAGTGATGTGTACAGTGGTGATGTGTACAGTAGTGATGTGTACAATAGTGATGTGTACAGTAGCGATATGTACAGTGGTGATGTGTACAGTAGCGATGTGTACAGCAGTGATGTGTACAGTGGCGATGTGTACAGTGGCGATGTGTACAGTGGCGATGTGTACAGTGCTGATGTGTACAGTGGCGATGTGTACAGTGGTGATGTGTACAGTAGTGATGTGTACAGTGGCGATGTGTACAGCAGTGATGTGTACAGTGGCGATGTGTACAGTGGCGATGTGTACAGTAGCGATGTGTACAGTGGTGATGTGTACAGCAGTGATGTGTACAGTAGTGATGTGTACAATAGTGATGTGTACAGTAGCTGTGTACAGTGGTGATGTGTACAGTGGCGATGTGTACAGCAGTGATGTGTACAGTGCTGATATGTACAGTGGCGATGTGTACAGTGGTGATGTGTACAGTAGCGATATGTACAGTGGTGATGTGTACAGTGGTGATGTGTACAGTAGTGATGTGTACAGTGGCGATGTGTACAGTGGTGATGTGTACAGTGGTGATGTGTACAGTAGTGATGTGTACAGTGGTGATGTGTACAAGGCGTGAGGACAGCGGGGTGGTAACATCACTTGTGACGGCTACAGCAGTAACATTACTAGACATTCCTGGGTATTACTACTGTATAATGCAATACTATGATTGATGGCTTATTATTGGTTGTCACTGTTACTCCTGCATGTTACTGGGCATTACTATTGTGCATTACTAATACTGATGGTTTATTATTGGTTATTAATGTTACTAGGGATTATATTTACTATGGTTTGATTTTGTTTTCTGTTCGATTTTGCTTTCGAATTTTGATTCAATTTTTTTATGAAGGGATTTACTAAAGGCCAAATCAAATGTCAAATCAAACAGAAAAAGGAATTTGAAATGAAATCAAATTTCTGAAAAACATTAGAGGACAATAGGATCCCTTCATTTACTAACATTCGATCTGTAAATCAAATTAAAAATGAACTCGAACTACAAATCCCCAAATGAATAGAAGAACTTCATGCATTAGTTTTCAGCATGATCCGTTAGATTTCACGCAGATACAATACATGCATACATCAGTGGGAATCCTATGCATTTTTTCCCCTGTTATTCCAGAACCAGGACCGGATCAGAGCCTGGTGCTGGTCGTTCTAAGTACAGGGGAACGATATGCAAGTTTTTCCCTGTACTTACACAATCAGGACTGGCTAGGAAAAGTCAGGGGCTGGTTCTGTTTTAAGGGGGGACCCCACGTCATTTTTTTTAAAACATTAACTCTTTACAACTTTTTACAGTAAGATACATGTATGCATCTCACTGATGTATACATGTATCTGTGTCAAAAATAACTGCTCATGCTGAAAATTAAAGCATGAAGTTCTTCTATTCATTTGGGGCTTAGAAGTTTGTTTCGACATAGGATTTGCTGTTCGATTTGGACATGAACATGTAAAATTGAACAGCAAATCCCTTGTTAAACTGAAACAAGAATACAAGATCGAATTCTAGTTGAAAATCAAAAGCAAAATCCATTCTTAGTAAATGTAAAATTTGCTAAGGGATTTTGCTGTTCAAGTTCAATTCAATCTCATAAAAATTAATCTCTAATCGAACTTTAGTAAATTTACCCCTTGGTCTCATTGCTTTGCTTCTTGCCTCACAGCCCCGAAACCAAAAAGAAACAATAGCACTTACCCATCGTACATTACTAAGTGGCATGTGACCACAGCCTGTTCTGCCCGCCTGGCCTCTTTTATCTGACAGGAAGAAAACATAAAATAAAAAAAACAATTACCTTGTAATGCTGTTACCGAGCGATACTGAGACCTAAGGCCGGCGCTAGGCTGTGCTGCGTCCAGCGCCGTATGGAGTTGCCGCCCCTCCCCTCCTCCGCTCCCTCCCCCTAAGCTTAAATATTTCCTCTACCTCCGGGAGAGTGGTGGGAGTTTCCTGCACCCTCCGGATACAGTGGCGCTCTGGGCGACGAACCGGCTTGCCCATGCCTGGAGCCGCTACTGCTGAGACCTAAGGCACCAGATGACTTGTGGGCATCAGCAGTCTAAAGATTACATTCTAGCGTAATACACACCTTAAATGGAAGGGCTCCTGGTGGCCATAAGAGGTACTGTAGATGCTGGTTTTTTTTTTTCATTTTTGTTTTTTGTTCTGTAAAACTTCATATTTTTTGGACACATTTGTTGGCCTGCAATATCCCCCATAGCCACCCCGTCAATTTCACCAGAGGGGGTGAGAAAGTGAAGATGAAAGGACATCGGAGAGCAACTCTATCAGCATGTCAGCCAAGTTTGAGCTCTATTATCTGATATTATTGTTGTATGTTCTTTGATATTGATTGCATTGCCTACGTCCTCTATATGCAGTCCATACAGCAGACATAGTCACGTGTGCTACGGCTATCTGACCTGTATACTGTATTCTAAGAAAACATATTGGTAGATTAATTGGCTTCTGGCAAAATGTGCGTCTGTGCGTTACTATAAACATAGGGACAAATTCAATTCAGTGTGATGATGAATGGCTGCGGGAGGGAGCTCCCACAGCTATTCAATACAACGTGGTGTTTGGGCAGCTAATGGATTTCTTCTCGCACCCCCCTGGGTATACGAGGAGAAATCCGACAAAAGTGCCGGGCGCGCATCTGTTTGCCAGTTTAGCGTGGCACTAACAGCCGCACACCAGGCACTTTAGTCAGGGAATGCCGGTTACCGCACCTTGCCACCCAGGTTAAATCGCGATAACTGCATTCTCTGACTTAACCAATTCACGACAAGGCAAACAGCGCGGTGTATTGAACAGCTGCGGGAGCTCCCTCCCGCGGCTATTCATTATCGCATTGAATTGAATTAGGCTCATAGATTGCAAAATGCATTTGGGCAGGGACTGATGGGAATGGTTAAATATTGTCTAGATATTGTTGCATAATGTGTAGGCAATATGTAAATAACTGCTAATAAATAAAAATGTTGTCTCACCATTACCCATTACAATAGCTGCCCTTATATGCACCATTTCCGCCCTGGGAGTCCAATAAATGCATCTCATTTTCTCTACCCCTATAAAACTTGTCTTGTTAATTTACAGTACGTAATGGGCCAACATCACATTGCCGACATTGCAGATTTAGGTTTAGTGTTAGGTGTAGGGTTAGGTGTAGGGTTTAGGTGTAGGGTTAGGTTTAGGTGTAGGGTTGGAGTTAGGTATAAGGTTAGGTGTAGTGTTGGGATTAGATGTAGGGATTGGGTTAGGTGTAGGGTTGAAGTTAGGTATAGGGTTAGGTGTAAGGTTGGGATTAGGTGTAGGGTTGTGATTAGGGTTGGGATTAGGTGTAGGGTTAGGGGTAGGGTCTGAGTTAGGTATAGGGTTGGGATTAGGTGTAGGGTTGGGATTAAGTGTAGGTTTAAGGGTAAAGTTGGGATTAGGTATAGGGTTGGTATTAGCTGTAGGGTTGGAGTTAGGTATAGGGTTAGTTGTAGGGTTGGGATTAGCTGTAGGGGTAGGGTTAGGTGTAGGGTTGGAGTTAGGTATAGGGTTGGGATTAGCTGTAGGGTTGGAGTTAGGTATAGAGATGGGATTAGGTATAGGGTTGGGATTAGGTGTAGGGTTGGGATTAGCTGTAGGGTTAGGTGTAGGGTTGGAGTTAGGTATAGGGTTGGGATTAGGTGTAGGGTTAAGAGTAAAGTTGGTATTAGGTATAGGGTTGGGATTAGCTGTAAAATTGGAGTTATGTATAGGGTTAGGTGTAGGGTTGGAGTTAAGTATAGGGTTGGGGTTAGGGGTAGGGTTGGAGTTAGGTATAGGGTTGGGATTAGGTGTAGGGTTAGGTTTAGATGTAGGGTTGGAGTTGGCTATAGGGTTAGCTGAATGGTTGGAGTTAGGTGTAGGGTTAGGTGTAGGGATAGGGTTTGGTGTAGGGTTGGGGTTAGGTGGGAGTTAGCATTAGGTGTAGGGTTAGGTTTAGGGTTACTTAGGGGTTAGGTGTAGGGTTGGGGTTAGATTTAGGAATGTGGTTAGGTGTAGAGTAGGGGTTAGGTGTAGTGTTGGGGTTAGGTATAGGGTTAGGAGTAAAATTGGGATTAGGTGTAGGGTTGGGATTAGGTGTAGGGTTAGGGTTAGGTGTAGGGTTTGAGTTAGGTATAGGGTTGGGATTAGGTGTAGGTTTAGGAGTAAAATTGGGATTAGGTGTATGGTTGGGATTAGCTGTTGGGTTGGAGTTAGGTAAAGGGTTAGATGTAAGATGGGGTTTCGTGTAGGGTTGGCACTAGGTGTAGGGTTAGGGTTGGGGTTAGATTTAGGGATGGGGTTAGGTGTAGGGTTGTGGTTAGGTTTAGGTGTAGGGTTACATAAGGGTTAGGTGTAGGGTTGGGGTTAGGTGTAGAGTTGGGGTTAGGTATAGGGTTGGGGTTAGATGTAGGGTTAGGTGTAGGGTTGGTGTTAAGTGTAGGGTTAGGTATAGGGTTGGGGTAAGATGTAGGGTTGGAGTTAGGTGAAGGGCTGGAGTTAGGTGTAGGGTTGGGATTAAGGGTAGGGTTAGGTATAGGGTTGGGGTTAGATGTAGGGTTGGGATTAAGTGTAGGAGTGGGGGTTAGGTGAAGGAGTGGGGTTAGGTGTAGGGTTGGGGTTAGGTGTAGGGGTGGGTTTAGGTGAAGGGGTAGGGTTAGGTGAAGGGGTGGGGGTAGGTGTAGGGGTGGGATTAGGTGTAAGGGTGGGGTTAGGTGAAGGAGTGGGGTTAGGTGTAGGGGTGGGGTTAGGTGAAGGGGTGGGGTTAGGTGTAGGGGTGGGGTTAGGTGTAAGGGTGGGGTTGGGTGTAGGGGTGGGGTTAGGCATAGGGCCATCCTGCCTGAGGTGAATGGTTTTTTTTTCAGATGTGGACACATTTTAGCAAGTCCGGGAGTCTGGGTGAGCAGCAGAGGAACCTAGCACTGCCCTGGACATATTGTACATATTGATCTCCTTATGCACTGGATAGTGTATTATTATTATACAGTATTAATAATTGACCCTATAGTATAGATGACCTATATCAGTGCACCCCTAACAGTGCATGTTTTCCAGATCTCTTATTTGATGCACAAGTGTATTCATGACTGGCTCACACATTTTAAAAGATCAAGCCGTGGTGCTAATTATTTCATTTGTGACACTGAGGAGATATTAAAATCATGCAACGTTAGTATTATATGCTATTTCTATTGTGTTCATCATGGTGTGGGCTGGGGAGGGGGGTTTCCAGGCAACCAGAACCCCCCCTGCATTTTCCAATGGTAGGGCTGGGGTTAGGTATAGGGTTTGAGATAGGTGTAGATTTCGGGTTAGGTGTAGGGTTATGACCATGTTGACATAACATCAGCGTTGACATTCTGAATTTCAACATTTTGTACCACAGCCATATATGAATGTTTTCAAATACTTCCTGTATACACAGTAAATATTAATAAATAAATAAAACTACAACAAGAAACCTTTAAGGCACTTGGTTTTCACAGCACCTAAAATGACATTTTTGACAAGCAATGTATATATGATAAGTAGCAATGTAAAACTGTCTTGTTAGGGGGAAACTGGGCAGAGCAGTGAATCGTAACATCCGAAGTAATTACATGGTGGGAAATTGAGCCGTGAACGGTTAGGTCATGTTAAACGATGTAAGTAATAGTGTATTAATTATGCCATGTAACTCTTCATGCAATGCTTAGGAGTGCAAATTATTATGCTTGTACCTTGACGGGAAGATTATTATGGGTTCACTTCAAAATAACAATACGGAATCATTAACGCTATTTCTGAAACTTGTTTAATAATTATACCTTGTTTTTATGTTTCATTTCCGCTGCCTGGACAAAGTTTTTGAAAACTGAAGGGAAATATTCCAACTGCAAATGGTTTCCTGGCAGTCAGTGTAGCTGCGAGTGCACACAGGTCTCTCCCCTACCAGAGCGACTGGCTCTAACATGGGGCCCAATAAGTAATAAAAGGACTTTTCTTTCACTTTTGACCCCACAAAGGAAACTGTTACCGCCTACTATGACCCCCGCCTCCTCCTTTGCACAAGGAAACCTATCTTCACAAGTATCGTGTCGGCACACGTTTTCTGTTATTACCATGTAAGCATAACAATAACAGGTCAATATCATTTTAAAATCTTTCATTCTGTTAATGAAGAATTTTTTGTTCAATAAAATAAAATATCTTGGAATATTGTTTTTTTTAAATAAATGTAATCTAAGTTTTTTTATTTTTATTTTTTTCTTCTTATTCCTACAAGCCTGTCTGCAAATTCTGGCTCTGGCGGTGGAAATGTAACCCTCTGCGCCCTGGCATAGTATCACCTGTGTAGCTCACCTGCGCCGTCGTTTTATTAAGGAGAGGTAAAGTGAATTTTTATATTTTAAATAAAAAATTTGCCCCATTGCCATTGTAAGGGGGCCTGGCTCACACTCATAGATCTTCAATCAAAAGTGAGGTTTTAGGGCCTGATGTTAAGACGCCCGCTATATCGATGTCGGATGTAGTTGTGCAAGGTCACAAATGCGATTTCAGACACACACATGGAAAAAGAAACTTAAAAACAGTAATTACTGCGCTGGTATTATATTGATTTTAATTAATACTTATTCTCAATAAATCAAGTTTGCTCTTATTAATAAACAGGAGGCTTGTTAAATTATATCAATATTAGTATTTATTAAAAACATAAACATATGTTAAAAACAAAAAAAACAATTCACACATATAGCAGCAATATTCACACGGGTCAGTGTCCAGACAAATATGAATATTCTATCTGTATATAAATGCCACAAATAGCTGTATAATATGTATTGCTAGTTTCAATAAGTGTAATCCAGGTCTCACAACAAATTACTTTGCTATTAGTAAGCAAGTCCGCAACTTTTTTGTTAATTATCTGGTTAATAAACTATGGACCTGATTCAGACCTGGTCGCTAAGCTGCAGCCGCTCCCACTGACCGATAGTCGCCGGTCTGCGCATGCGTATAATTCGTAATGCGCGTGCGCAAACCAGTCTTAGTGATGGGGAATCGTGCGCTCGTAGTACACAGACTGCCTGCTACTTTGAGTGAACGATTGCGCCGTTTGTGGGTGGTAACAGGGGAAGGTGCTTGTGAACGGGGGAGTGGATGTTTGAACGCAGGCGTGTCTGGCCGTCAGAACGGAGTTTAATGGGCGTGCATAATTAGCAACGTAGCGTCATTGAACACGTCACTTGGTTGCTTTTTAGCCTGAACTGCTCACTGTGCTTGCGGGAGGGTAGAGTCAACCACAAGCGCTGCGATCGCTTACAAAGGTTCTCGATGTACCAATGTTATAAGACACTTCTTGGGGATGAAGTGCGCTAGTGGGCGTCTAAATAAACGCTAATGGGCATCTACATTGACAAAGTGATCGCTCGCCAAGAAATAGTGGGTGTGCTTATGCCTTGCCGAGCGAGCGGCTGCCTTGACGTCACTTTGCAAAATTTAAATATGCTGGGAGCGTGCGGCCGCAATTAGCGAATGGGTCTGAATGAGCCTCAATGTTACCATTCCAAGATACTCATAAATATAAACAGACACGCTGGTCATATATTTTTAGCTGTTAATGAGCAGTTATGTATATACGGGCGTCTCAGTGTTGCACATGGAAGAGTACATTGATATGATCTGTGCGCACACTCACATGTACAGTCAGGTGCATAAATATTGGGACATTGACAGAATTTTCATATTTTGGCCTCTATTCACCACCACAATCGCTTTGAAATGAAACAAACAAGATGTGATTTACCTGCAGACTTTCAGATTTAATTTGAGGGTAATTACATCCAAATCAGGTGAACGGTGTAAGAATTACAACGGTTTCTATATGTGCCTCCCACTTTTTAGGGGGCCAAAAGTAATGGGACAAACTAAACAATCCTAACTTTCACTTTTTAATACTTTGTTGCATATCCTTTGCAGGCAATTACAGCCTGAAGTCTGGAACGCATAGAGATCACCAGACGCTGGGTTTCATCCCTGGTGATGCTCTGCCAGGCCTCTACTGCAAATGTCTTCAGTTCCTGCTTGTTCTTGGGGCATTTTCCCTTCAGTTTTGTCTTCATCAAGTGAAATGCATGCTCAATCGGATTCAGGTCAGGGGATTGACTTGGCCATTGCATAACATTCCACTTTTTAGCCTTAAAAAACTCTTTGGTTGCTTTTGCAGTATGCTTCGGGTCATTGTCCATCTGCACTGTGAAGCGCTGTCCAATGAGTTCTGAAGCATTTGACTGAATATGAGATATAATATTGCCCGAAACAACCGAAAAAAACACCCAGGCGCTTCTTGAGTTAAAAATCAAATTATCTCCTAACGACTGAAATGAGGTAGTCAGCCTCATAAGAGAAAAAGTGCAATATATAGAAGCAGTCATGGTGATAATTTGAGAACAATTAAGCATCCAAGTCAATACATATAATTCAAGACCTAAAAGGTTTTTATTAAAAAAAAAAAAAAAAAAATCATACACAAAGTATTTATCATATGTTACAATAATAAAAAATAGAACAATGCCTATTAATCTCAATATAAAACAATTATAGCAACCTGTGGTGGTAACATAGCAATGCACGTAATGTTAATTGTAAAGCCCCTGCTGTTTTGAAGGGTAAATGTGACAGGATATCCAGAAATGAAGGACAGAAACAAGCTCCAGCATGTAATGAAGGGGAGTAGCTGGGAGAAGGGAGAGAGCAATCGGGGGAAGTTAGTCTCCCCAAGATCTCCCTATTAGTTGTACTCAACCCCAGTGAAGCAAGGGGTAATTGTTTTGTAGAAACAGAGTTATTGGACACGAGTGTCTGCCTTGACAAAGATGTTTGTGACGTCGAAACGCGTAGGTACTGCCGGTATTAATTGTACCCCTTGGGACTGCCAGGATCCAGCTCATATCGTTACATCTTCACGGCAAACTAGCCTCCTCCTAGTCTTGAACCTCCGCAAGTCAGCCGCCTACGGACACCAGGCGACTACCCTTCACACCCGTGCCTGCACATTCTCTTGAGCCGGCGCAAGTAGAGAGGACGGATACGGAGGACGGAGACTGCTTCCTTACCTGACGGTAATGCTCTAACACTGCAGGAGCAGAAGGCGTCTTTCAGAAATACCCGGGAGCTATTCATCACTTTTGCTGGAGCAAAGGAGCTCACACGGAGGAATCCCTTATTATTCAGTCCGCAGTTTCTGCCGGAGCAGACAGGACTCACTGAGGTACTGATTATCCACACTCGTGTCCAATAACTCTGTTTCTGCAAAACAATTACCCCTTGCTTCACTGGGGTTGAGTACAACTAATAGGGAGATCTTTGGGTGACTAACTTCCCCCAATTGCTCTCTCCCTTTTCCCAGCTACTCCCCTTCATTACATGCTGGAGCTTGTTTCTGTCCTTCATTTCTGGATATCCTGTCACATTTACCCTTCAAAACAGCAGGGGCTTTACAATTAACATTACGTGCATTGCTATGTTACCATCACAGGTTGCTAGAATTGTTTTATATTGAGATTAATAGGCATTGTTCTATTTTTTATTATTGTAACATATGATAAATACTTTGTGTATGATTTATTTATTTATTTTTTTAATAAAAACCTTTTAGGTCCTGAATTATATGTATTGACTTGGATGCTTAATTGTTCTCAAATTATCACCACGACTGCTTCTATATATTAATACTGCCTGAAACACTTCAGAATTCATTCTGCTGCTTTTGTCAGCAGTCACATCATCAATAAATACAAGGGAATCAGTTCCATTGGCAGCCATACATGACACTACCACCACCATGCTTCACTGATGAGGTGGTATGTTTTGGATCATGAGCAGTTCCTTTCCTTCTCCTTACTCTTCTCTTCCCATTACTCTGGTACAAGTTGATCTCTGTCTCATCTGTCCACAGGATGTTAAAACTGTAATGGCTTTTCTAGATGTTGTTTGGCAAACTCTAATCTGGTCTTCCTGTTTTTGTGGCTCACCAATGGTTTACATCTTGTGGTGAACCCACTATATTCACTCTTGTGAAGTCTTCTCTAGATTGTTGACTTTGACACATATACACCTACCTCCTGGAGAGTGTTCTTGATTTGGCCAACTGTTGTGAAGGGGCTTTCTTCACCAGGGAAATAATTCTTCTGTCATCCACCACAGTTGTTTTCCGTGGTCTTCCAGGTCTTTTGGTGTTGCTGAGCTCTCCGGTGCATTCTTTCTTTTTAAGAATGTTCCAAACAGTTGATTTGGCCACACCTAATGTTTTTGCTATCTCTGTGATGGGTTTGTTTTGATTTTTCAGCCTAATGATGGCTTCACTGATAGTGACAGCTCTTTGGATCTCATATTGAGAGGCGACAGCAACTGATTCCAAATACAAATGTCACACCTAGAATCAACTCCAGACCTTTTACCTGCTTAATTGATAATGAAATAACAGGGAATAGCCCACACCTGTCCATGAAATAGCTTTTGAGTTGATAGTCCCATTACTTTTGGCCCCTTAAAAAGTGAGAGGCACATATAGAAACCGTTGTAATTCCTACACCGTTCACCTGATTTGGATGTAATTACCCTCAAATTAAATCTGAAAGTCTGCAGTTAAAGCACATCTTGTTTGTTTCATTCAAAGCCATTGTGGTGGTGAATAGAGGCCAAAATCTGAAAATTCTGTCAATGTCCCAATATTTATGCACCTGACTGTTCATATTGCAATATGTAGTATTATTAGAGCTGCTGGCTATGAGCTGTGCACACACTCACATGTACATATTGCAATATGTAGCATTATTAGAGCTGCTGGCTATAAGCTGTGTGCACTCTTACCTGTACATACTGCAATGTGTAGCATTATTAGAGCTGCTGGCTACGAGCTGTGCTCACACTCACATGTACATATTGCAATGTGTAGCATTATCAGAGCTGCTGGCTATGAGCTGTGCTCACACTCACATGTACGTATTGCAATGTGTAGCATTATTAGAGCTGCTGGCTAGTAGCTGTGCTCACACTCACATGTACATATTGCAATGTGTAGCATTATTAGAGCTGCTGGCTATGAGCTGTGCACACACTCACATGTACATATTGCAATGTGTAGCATTATTAGAGCTGCTGGCTATGAGCTGTGCGTACACTCACATGTACATATTGCAATGTGTAGCATTATTAGAGCTGCTGGCTAGTAGCTGTGCTCACACTCACATGTACATACTGCAATGTGTAGCATTATTAGAGCTGCTGGCTATGAGCTGTGCACACACTCACATGTACATATTGCAATGTGTAGCATTATTAGAGCTGCTGGCTATGAGCTGTGCTCACACTCACATGTACATATTGCAAATTGCAATATGTACCATTATTAGAGCTGCTGGCTTTGAGCTGTGCGCACACTCACATGTACATACTGCAATATGTAGCATTATTAGAGCTGCTGGCTATGAGCTGTGCGCACACTCACATGTACATATTGCAATGTGCAGCATTAGTAGAGCTGCTGGCTTCGAGCTGTGCGCACACTCACATGTACATATTGCAAATTGTAGCATTATTAGAGCTGCTGGCTATGAGCTGTGCGTACACTCACATGTACATATTGCAATGTGCAGCATTATTAGAGCTGCTGGCTAGTAGCTGTGCTCACACTCACATGTACATATTGCAAATTGTAGCATTATTAGAGCAGCTGGCTATGAGCTGTGCGTACACTCACATGTACATATTGCAATGTGTAGCATTATTAGAGCTGCTGGCTAGTAGCTGTGCTCACACTCACATGTACATATTGCAATGTGTAGCATTATTAGAGCTGCTGGCTAGTAGCTGTGCACACACTCACATGTACATATTGCAATGTGTAGCATTATTAGAGCTGCTGGCTAGTAGCTGTGTGCACACTCACATGTACATATTGCAATGTGTAGCATTATTAGAGCTGCTGGCTAGTAGCTGTGCGCACACTCACATGTACATATTGCAATGTGTAGCATTATTAGAGCTGCTGGCTATGAGCTGTGCGCACACTCACATGTACATATTGCAATGTGTAGCATTATTAGAGCTGCAGGCTGCGAGCTGTGCGCACACTCACATGTACATATTGCAATGTGTAGCATTATTAAAGCTGCTGGCTATGAGCTGTGCGCACACTCACATGTACATACTGCAATATGTAGCATTATTAGAGCTGCTGGCTATGCGCAGTGCGCACACTCACATGTACATACTGCAATGTGTAGCATTATTAGAGCTGCTGGCTATGAGCTGTGCACACACTCACATGTACATATTGCAATATGTATCATTATTAGACCTGCTGGCTATGAGCTGTGCGCACACTCACATGTACATATTGCAATATGTATCATTATTAGAGCTGCTGGCTATGAGCTGTGCTCACACTCACATGTACATATTGCAATGTGTAGGATTAATAGAGCTGCTGGCTATGAGCTGTGCACACACTCACATGTACATATTGCAATATGTAGCATTATTAGAGCTGCTGGCTATGTGCTGTGCTCACACTCACATGTACATATTGCAATATGTAGCATTATTAGAGCTGCTGGCTTTGAGCTATGCGCACACTCACATGTCCATATTGCAATGTGTAGGATTATTAGAGCTGCTGGCTATGAGCTGTGCACACTCATATGTACATATTGCAATGTGTAGCATTATTAGAGCTGCTGGCTTTGAGCTGTGCACACACTCACATGTACATATTGCAATGTGTAGGATTATTAGAGCTGCTGGCTTTGAGCTGTGCACACACTCACATGTACATATTGCAATGTGTAGGATTATTAGAGCTGCTGGCTATGAGCTGTGCACACACTCACATGTACATATTGCAATGTGTAGGATTATTAGAGCTGCTGGCTATGAGCTGTGCGCACACTCACATGTACATATTGCAATGTGTAGCATTATTAGAGCTGCTGGCTTTGAGCTGTGCACACACTCACATGTACATATTGCAATGTGTAGGATTATTAGAGCTGCTGGCTATGAGCTGTGCACACACTCACATGTACATATTGCAATGTGTAGGATTATTAGAGCTGCTGGCTATGAGCTGTGCGCACTCACATGTACATATTGCAATGTGTAGGATTGTTAGAGCTGCTGGCTTTGAGCTGTGCGCACTCACATGTACATATTGCAATATGTATCATTATTAGAGCTGCTGGTAAATGCCACAAATGTAGACTTTTTGCAGTAAGAAGATTGACATTTTTTACAAGAATTCTCTTAATTTTGCTGCCCCAAGAATTGCTGCCTGAGACAGCTGCCTCCAGCTACCTCATTACAGGCTTCTGCCCTGCAGGTAAAAACTGTTATTAGAAAAGCTCTTCTAAGGCGACAGCAATGAGCAGACTCAGGGGTAGGAAGAAATGGCTATTTCTGGTATAGAGAGATACTTGGCCGTCGGATGGCTCCGTCCTGCGGTTTTCAGCCTCTTCGTGGCCGGCATCCGGTGGCAGCAGCTGATTGCCCTGTGATCTATGAGGACTGACACACTCGTCCATTGATCTGTGGATGTAATTGTCTTAAAATTTAAATGTTTGGGATTAATTAGTGACAGTAGGAGATGGATAACTACTCTGCTAACGGAGAGGACGCTTTGTAATTGCCTCCAAAATAAAAAAAAGGGAGTGAAAACAATTCAATCATATTACATTTTAATGCTTTTAGGTAGAGAGCGTATTTAAAGCAGCGGTCTGTGATTACTTTCCGCATTTAATGGCCGCTATTACCCAGAGGACGGTAATCTGTTATCTGATACCTTATGTTCCTGCTCTGTGCAGACACAACACAGACAGAGGCCATTACGTGCTAAGCAGCGTACACAGCATAAAGGGCCTCATTCTGCTATGAGATAATATCTCTACCTGGACAGACTATGCTGTGATGCCTGGGGCATATGGAAGTGATGTCCTGGTGGAAGCTGCAGGGGCCGGAGGGAGGTCCCACAAAATTTGGGAGTCACCAGGATATTCTAAGTATGCCCTGAGGCCATGTCATTTCCTCTGCTTGGCCCTGGCTATAGACACTAATGTACCAGGATGAGAGTGGCTCAGTATTGGTGGCCCTGGCTATAGACACTAATGTACCGGGATGAGAGTGGCTCTGTATTGGTGGCCCTGGCTATAGACGCTAATGTACCAGGATGAGTATGGCTCAGTATTGGTGGACCTTGCTATAGACACTAATGTACCAGGCTGAGAGTGGCTCAGTATTGGTGGCCCTGGCTATAGACACTAATGTACCAGGATGAGAGTGGCTCAGTATTGGTGGCCCTGGCTATAGACACTAATGCACAAGGCTGGGAGTGGCTCAGTATTGGTGGCCCTGGCTATAAACACTAATGTACCAGGATGAGAATGGCTCAGTATTGGTGGACCTGGCTATAGACACTAATGTACCAGGATGAGAGTGGCTCAGTATTGGTGGCCCTGGCTATAGACACTAATGTACCAGGATGAGAGTGGCTCAGAATTGGTGGCCCTGGCTATAGACACTAATGTATCAGGATGAGAGTGGCTCAGTATTGGTGGACCTGGCTATAGACACTAATGTACCAGGTTGAGAGTGGCTCAGTATTGGTGGCCCTGGCTATAGACACTAATGCACCAGGCTGAGAGTGGCTCAGTATTTGTGGCCCTGGCTATAGACACTAATGCACCAGGCTGAGAGTGGCTCAGTATTGGTGGCTCTGGCTATAGACACTAATGTATCAGGCTGAGAGTGGCTCAGTATTGGTGGCCCTGGCTATAGACACTAATGTACCGGGATGAGAGTGGCTCTGTATTGGTGGCCCTGGCTATAGACGCTAATGTACCAGGATGAGTATGGCTCAGTATTGGTGGACCTTACTATAGACACTAATGTACCAGGCTGAGAGTGGCTCAGTATTGGTGGCCCTGGCTATAGGCACTAATGCACCAGGCTGAGAGTGGCTCAGTATTGGTGGCCCTGGCTATGGACACTAATGTACCAGGCTGAGAGTGACTCAGTATTGGTGGCCCTGGCTATAGACACTAATTTATCAGGCTGAGAGTGGCTCAGTATTGGTAGCCCTGGCTATAGACAGTAATGCACCAGGCTGAGAGTGGCTCAGTATTGGTGGCCCTGGCTATAGACACTAATGTACAAGGCTGAGAGTGGCTCAGTATTTGTGGCCCTGGCTATAAACACTAATGCACCAGGCTGAGAGTGGCTCCGTATTGGTGGCCCTGGCTATAGACACTAATGTACCAGGCTGAGAGTGGCTCAGTATTGGTGGCCCTGGCTATAGACACTAATGTACCAGGATGAGTGTGGCTCAGTATTGGTGGCCCTGGCTATAGACACTAAAGTACCAGGATGAGAGTGGGTCAGTATTAGTGGCTTTAGACACTAATGTACCAGGATAAGTGTGGGTCAGTATTGGTGGCCCCGGCTATAGACACTAATGCACCAGGCTGAGAGTGGCTCAGTATTGGTGGCCCTGGCTATGTACACTAATGTACAAGGCTGAGAGTGGCTCAGTATTGGTGGCCCTGGCTATAGACACTAATTTACCAGGATGTGTGTGGCTCAGTATTGGTGGCCCTGGCTATAGACACTAATGTACCAGGATGAGAGTGGCTCAGTATTAGTGGCTATAGACACTAATGTACCAGGATGAGAGTCGCTCAGTATTGGTGGCCCTGGCTAAAGACACTAATGCACCAGGCTGAGAGTGGCTCAGTATTGGTGGCCCTGGATATAGACACTAATGTACCAGGCTGAGAATGGCTCAGTATTGGTGGCCATGGCTATAGACACTAATGCACCAGGCTGAGAGTGGCTCAGTATTGGTGGCCATGGCTATAGACACTAATGCACCAGGCTAAGAGTGGCTCAGTATTGGTGGCCATGGCTATAGACACTAATGTACAAGGATGAGAGTGGCTCAGTATTGGTGGCCCTGGCTATAGACACTAATGTACCAGGATGAGAGTGACTCAGTATTGGTGGCCCTGGCTATAGACACTAATGCACCAGGCTGAGAGTGGCTCAGTATTGGTGGCCCTGGCTATAGACACTAATGTACCAGGATGAGTGTGGCTCAGTATTGGTGTTCCTGACTATAGACACTAATGTACCAGGCTGAGAGTGGCTCAGTATTGGTAGCCCTGGCTATAGACACTAATGCACCAGGCTGAGAGTGGCTCAGTATTGGTGGCCCTGGCTATAGACACTAATGTCCCGGGATGAGAGTGGCTCAGTATTGGTGGCCCTGGCTATAGACGCTAATGTACCAGGATGAGAGTGGCTCAGTAGTGGTGGCTATAGACACTAATGTACCAGGATGAGTGTGGGTCAGTATTGGTGGCCCTGGCTATAGGCACTAATGTACAAGGCTCAGAGTGGCTCAGTATTGGTGGCCCTGGCTATAGACACTAATGTACCAGGATGAGTGTGGCTCAGTATTGGTGGCCCTGGCTATAGACACAAATGTACCAGAATTAGTGGGACTCAGTATTAGTGGCTATAGACACTAATGTACCAGGCTGAGAGTGGCTCAGTATTGGTGGCCCTGGCTATAGACAATAATGTACCAGGATGAGTGTGGCTCAGTATTGGTGGCCCTGGCTATAGGCACTAATGTACAAGGCTCAGAGTGTTTCAGTATTGGTGGCCCTGGCTATAGACACTAATGTACCAGGATGAGTGTGGCTCAGTATTGGTGGCCCTGGCTATAGACACAAATGTACCAGAATTAGTGGGGCTCAGTATTAGTGGCTATAGACACTAATGTACCAGGATGAGAGTGGCTCAGTATTGGTGGCTATAGACACTAATGTACCAGGATGAGTGTGGGTCAGTATTGGTGGCCCTGGCTATAGGCACTAATGTACAAGGCTCAGAGTGGCTCAGTATTGGTAGCCCTGGCTATAGACACTAATGCACCAGGCTGAGAGTGGCTCAGTATTGGTGGCCCTGGCTATAGACACTAATGTCCCGGGATGAGAGTGGCTCAGTATTGGTGGCCCTGGCTATAGACGCTAATGTACCAGGATGAGAGTGGCTCAGTAGTGGTGGCTATAGACACTAATGTACCAGGATGAGTGTGGGTCAGTATTGGTGGCCCTGGCTATAGGCACTAATGTACAAGGCTCAGAGTGGCTCAGTATTGGTGGCCCTGGCTATAGACACTCATGTACCAGGATGAGTGTGGCTCAGTATTGGTGGCCCTGGCTATAGACACAAATGTACCAGAATTAGTGGGACTCAGTATTAGTGGCTATAGACACTAATGTACCAGGCTGAGAGTGGCTCAGTATTGGTGGCCCTGGCTATAGACACTAATGTACCAGGATGAGTGTGGCTCAGTATTGGTGGCCCTGGCTATAGGCACTAATGTACAAGGCTCAGAGTGTTTCAGTATTGGTGGCCCTGGCTATAGACACTAATGTACCAGGATGAGTGTGGCTCAGTATTGGTGGCCCTGGCTATAGACACTAATGTACCAGAATTAGTGGGGCTCAGTATTAGTGGCTATAGACACTAATGTACCAGGATGAGAGTGGCTCAGTATTGGTGGCCCTGGCTATAGACACTAATGTACCAGGATGAGTGTGGCTCAGTATTGGTGGCCCTGGCTATAGGCACTAATGTACAAGGCTCAGAGTGGCTCAGTATTGGTGGCCCTGGCTATAGACACTAATGTACCAGGATGAGTGTGGCTCAGTATTGGTGGCCCTGGCTATAGACACAAATGTACCAGAATTAGTGGGGCTCAGTATTAGTGGCTATAGACACTAATGTACCAGGCTGAGAGTGGCTCAGTATTGGTGGCCCTGGCTATAGACACTAATGTACCAGGATGAGTGTGGCTCAGTATTGGTGGCCCTGGCTATAGACACTAATGTACCACGGATACGTGGGAGGGGGGGTTTGAGCTCATCGCATCACATGTCATCCTGTGAGGGGTGGATGAGGTATATTTTTTCGATTTAGTGGTGGCCATCAATGGTCGATAGTCAATGGTTTTAAGCGATCAAACAGTAATCATCAATTGTGAGCCACCGATAGTTTGTGTTTTGCACAACCGCAGATGGCGCCTGCGCATGTGCAAAAGACATTTGTATTTTTTACGTTTGTGCACCCACACATCCATTTCATTGAAAAAAGATCAGAACTTAGGCTTGTAATGGGAATTAAATAAACTAAATATACACTTACCGTACACCACGTCGTATGATGGCGCAGGCTGGCTCCGGTCAGTGTGTGCTTCTTTCTACTTCAGGGTCCATAGGGTATCCACAGGATACCTTGGGGTATAGGTGTGACGTCAGTCGCAGGGCACCAAAGAGTTAAGCTTTCAGCCTCCCAGGATGCACTAGGTCCCCCGCCTATACCCCGCCCCCGAGCCAAGGCACCTCAGTTTAGTTTGGTGCCCGGCCGGAGTCGGGTGCACCTGTTGGAGTGGGGGCTAGAAGAGCCCCTGAAGCTTTTTCTTCATGCAGCTGTGGCTGCACATCTGGATGAACAGCATGGACAGTCAGTCCTGACGTCCATGCTGTCTTCCCTACACCCCGCCGGTACCAGAACGCCGGTACTGATCCGGGGATGCTGGTGGGCATCTGGGGTCACAGCTAGCGGTGACCTCAGATGTTCCGGACCATGGCCGGATTCAAGGGGGACAGAGGTAAGCAGCGGGGTCCCGCGGTGGGTCTCCGCTGATCACATGGTCCTAAGTCCCCAGGCAGGGGGCTCCCTGGGGACTGGCTGCAGCGTGGAGCCAGGCGACCAACCTGCGCTTCCACTACCCCCGGGGACAGCGGACCGAAGCAGAGCGGTAGCGCTGCGGTGTCCCAGGGGTTAAATGCATGCCAGGGGAGCGCGCCTTCCCTGTCTCACAGCCGGCGCCTCCCCCGCTGCACACAGCCCTCTCTGCACTGTGCTGACTGGCCCTGTGTCAGCGCTCCTCCCCCAGGCCAGCCTTCTCTCTGCTGCTCGGCGGCCATCTTTTCAGAAGCATGGTGAACGCTGCTGGAAGCCTGCATTGGAAGCATCGTGGTCTGGGTCCTCCCGCATACCTCTCCTCCGCTGTGGTCAGGTCTGTGTATGCAGCGCTGTGTCCTACCAGGCCCTGTGTCTGTGTAGTTGAGTGATCAGCGCTGTTAGTGCAGGAATTGTTTTTCTTTGCATTGTATGTGATTGTGCTAGCGCTGCTGCCTGTAACTTTTCTTCTCAAGACTGTCAGCTTTATTAGTGTCCCTGTTCTTTCTGCTAAGCCCTTGCGGTGCGGTGCTGCAGGGTGGTCTCTCGCCTATTTAATATATAATTGGTGAGAGGGGTCACATACGTGGTGCCATCAAGTCTGAAAGTGATTTTCCCCTCCGGCTACAGTGTACCACGTGTAAAGTACCGTTAGCGGAGGGGGAGGGTTGCGCGGAGGGCCTTTGCCGGCAGTGTTTGTCCATGGCGCGGCCTCTTACGGTTACAGCACCGGTACAGGAGCCGCACTGGGCTTGTTTCGCTCAGGCGCTAACAGCTTTAGTGGGCCAGTTAGCTCCGCAGCCCGCGTTTACTCCGATGGGTTTGTCCCAGCAGTCGGTGGTGTCGTCACCCATGCAGGGTTTCCCACGACAATTGGTGGTACCCCACAGTCTCCCTATTTCCCCGCTCCCGGTTTCTCAGGAGCCAGCGTGAGTTAACTCCCTGACGAGTTCTGTACAGCACTTGTCGGATGTGTTGCAAGGGGAGTCTGTGATGCGGCCTCATAAACGGCTGGTGGCGTCTCTGTCCGCTCCTTATGAGGATGACGAAGGGACGTCTGATGATGGGGAGATTCTGGATCCTTATGATCAGGAACCTCTCCATACTAAGGACGCTGATGGTAAGTCCAAAGTATATATTCCTGGACTTATTCGGGCGGTCCGCACAGTCTTGGTGATTGAGGACGAAGTTCCCCCAGCGGCTAAGTCTAAGTATGCCTTTTTCAAAGACGTGAAGGGCGATGCCACAGTCTTTCCTCTTTCGGGTCAGTTGGTGGACCATTTAGAGGAGGCGTGGAAACAGCCTGGCAAAAGATACCAGCCGCAGCGACGCCTGGCGGTGGCTTATCCGTTCGCGGATAATTATTTTGCAAAGTGGGAATCCCCTCCACAGGTGGATTCTCACGTGACCCGTCTTGTCCGTAGTGCCACATTGCCGATGCCATCCATGTCCTCCCTTAAGGATGCTATGGACCGCAAGGTGGAAATCTGCCTGAAGTCCGCTTATTCCCTTGCGGGGGGGGAAGCACGGCCGGCTATGGCCATTTGCTGGGTTGCCAGAGCGATGGAGCGCTGGGTGGATTCATTAGAGGCTTCTTTTGATTCCGACTGTCCGGCCGAACAGGCGGAGTTGATTGGCAATCTCCGTGATTCGGCCACCTACATCAACGAGGCGGCTCTAGACAGGGCCAGATTAACAATGGGGCGGATGGAGCTACAGCTCCAGGCCTCCACATAAAAATAGGCCCATTGTCATGACAACATGATGATGACTGGCCATCTGCTCTCCACATAAATCATAAGTAGTGAAATGGGATTTATGTTTACCTCACAAAATGAAGCATTGTTTTTCCTTTACATATTTAGGGAGACATTGGGGCTGAGAGTATAGGGATGTACAAGCCCACATGGCACTGGCCACACCCACACAGCACTGGTTACACCTCCTCTGCTTCTCATACTAGGCCCTTGGTCATTTTCAGCTCCAGGCCCATGTTGCCCTCAATCCGGCCCTGGCTCTAGACATTAGTACTCTGGTGTCTAGAATTTCTTCAGCAGCGGTAGCTGCTCGTCGCACCTTGTGGCTGCGATCCTGGAAGGCGGACGCAGATTCCAAGAACGGTCTGGAAGCGTTGCCGTTTACCGGAGAAGTTCTCTTCGGTCCGGATCTGGATAAGATTGTGGCCACGCTGGCGGCAGCCAAATCGGCTTGTCTCCCGTCGGCCGCTGCTCCTTCTGGTTCTGGACCATCGTCCTTTCGGTCATCTAGGGCCCAGGGCAGGCCCAAACCACAGTCGTTTCCTCGTCAGGCTGGCCCTAGGAAATCTGTCAAGCCCCGGAAGCAGGCATGGAGTACCAGACGTCCGGCCCCCAAGCCAGATGACAAGCCTGCGGCCTGATGGTCCGGGCCTCCCTTTGGGGGATCCCAGGGTGGGAGGCCGCCTGCTGCAGTTCGCCCAGTGTTGGTCGGTCACTACGACAGACACTTGGGTTCTGGAGGTGGTCTCCCACGGGTACGCCCTCTCCTTCCGGCACAGACCCCCAGCTCGATTCTTCACCACGGGTCTACCATCAGACCGGAACAAGGCTACGGAGCTGCGGAAGGTATTGCACACTATGCTCCAGGCTGGAGTTATAGTGCCTGTTCCATTCTCCCAGTGGGGCCAGGGTTTCTATTCAAATCTTTTTTTGGTACAGAAACCCAATGGGTCGTATCGTCCGATTCTCAACCTCAAAGCACTCAACAAGTCTTTGCGGGTACCAAAGTTTCGGATGGAGACCCTACGGTCCATCATTCTGGCGCTGGAACCTGGGGACTACATGGTGTCATTGGACATACAGGACGCTTACCTGCATGTCCCTATTCTTTTGCGCCATCAACAGTTCCTCAGGTTTGCAATCCGCAGTGACCACTTCCAGTTTCGGGCGTTACGTTTTGGCCTGGCGACAGCACCACGTGTTTTCACCAAGGTGATGGCGGTCATGGCGGCTTCTCTGCGGCTGCAGGGAGTCCGCATGTTGCCGTACTTGGACGACCTGTTATTGGTGGCGGGATCTCCAGAGCTCCTGTTACGCCACTTGGACCTGACCATTGCCCTGCTGCACGGCTGGCTAATCAACTGGCAGAAGTCCACTCTAATCCCGTCTCGGAGGATTCTGCATCTTGGAGCCTTATTGGACTCGGGACAGCAAAAGATCTTCGTGACGGAGGAAAAGATCTCTGCTTTACAGTCAAGGGTGCGCAGTTGTCTGCACAGCCGCCGGTTGTCTCTACACTCGGCGATGAGGTTACTGGGCTCCATGGTGTCGGTGTTCGACATGGTGGAATATGCCCAGTTTCACTCCAGACCTCTGCAGCACCTGATCCTGTCAAAGTGGAACGGGCTGCCTCAGTCTCTGAAGTCCCAGACGATTGTGTTCACCCCGGAGGTTCGCCTGTCCCTTGCTTGGTGGTTACAGATGACCCACCTCAGCGGGGGACGTCCGTTCTGGGTTCCAAATTGGGTCCTGTTGACAACGGACGCCAGTCTTCGGGGCTGGGGAGCAGTTTCGGGTCCACATCTGTTCCAGGGCAGGTGGACGCCGTCAGAAGCGGAGCTTCCAATCAATATCTTGGAACTCCGTGCGGTCTTCAATGCTCTCCAGCAGGCACATCGGTTTCTCCAGGATCACCCGGTACAGGTCCAGTCGGACAACGCTACCACCGTGGCCTACATAAACCGGCAAGGAGGAACCCGAAGCTGGGCGGCTCTCGTAGAGGTGTCTCGGATCCTGGTTTGGGCGGAGCGCAATCTTCCGGCCATATCAGCGGTCTTCATCCCGGGAGTGCTCAATTGGGAGGCGGACTTTCTAAGTCGCCAGGATGTTCATCCGGGGGAATGGTCCCTGCACCCGGACGTTTTTCAACTACTGGTGGACAGATGGGGTCTTCCAGAGATCGACCTCATGGCGTCCCGGCACAACAACAAGTCTCTCGCACAAGAGACGAAGGGGCGTCTCTGGTGGATGCTCTGTTCGTCCGGTGGACGTTCCGGTTCGCATACCTGTTCCCTCCGGTCTCCCTTCTTCCACGGGTAATCCGGAAATTCAAACAGGAAGGAGGGACGCTCCTGTTGATAGCTCCCGCGTGGCCCAGACGGCACTGGTTCTCAGACCTTCAGGGTCTGTCCGTGGACAGTCCTCTGCGGTTGCCGCTACGACCGGACCTCCTGTCTCAGGGTCCTTGTCGTCACCCCGACCTGACTCGGCTGTCTTTGACGGCGTGGCTGTTGAGACGGCCATGCTGAGGTCCCGGGGGTTTTCCAGCTCTGTGGTGCGTACCATGTTGCGAGCTCGGAAACCGTCTTCCGCGAGGATATACCATCGCGTGTGGCATATGTTCTTCCAGTGGTGTCGACCGAGAGGTTATGCACCGCGGGAGTTTCGTCTGTCTCGGATTCTCGCCTTCCTGCAAGCGGGACTAGATCATGGGCTTCGCCTTGCTTCTTTGAAGGTACAGGTTTCGGCCCTGTCTGTCTGGTTTCACCGTAGGATTGCTACAATCCCGGATGTGCGCACCTTTATGCAAGGTGTTGTCCGCATTCAGCCGCCCTTTGTTCCACCTGTGGCGCCTTGGGATTTGGCTGTGGTCCTGAGGGCTCTCCAAGGACCGCCGTTTGAACCACTGGGATCAGTGGATCTTAAATGGCTAACAGCTAAGACTGTTTTCCTTCTGGCTATTGCTTCGGCCAGACGTGTTTCTGAGTTAGGGGCTCTTTCTTGTAGACCCCCTTTCTTGGTTTTTCATGGGAACAGGGCAGTACTCCGCACTCGGCCCGAGTTTCTTCCCAAAGTTGTTTCCCAGTTTCATGTTAACGAGGAAATCGTTGTTCCGGCCTTTAACTCATCGGGTCTTTCCGTGGGTGAGGCCTCTTTGGATGTTGTGCGGGCCTTAAGGACTTATGTTGACCGCACTTCTTCATTTAGGAAGTCGGACGCTTTGTTTGTCCTCTATGGCTTCCGTAAAAAGGGTTGTTCTGCTTCAAAGCAAACTTTGGCAGCCTGGATCCGTATGGCTATTTCTGAAGCTTATCTTCATGAAGGCCTACCGGTTCCTCCTTCTCTGAAGGCTCATTCCACTAGGTCTGTGGGTCCTTCGTGGGCAGCTCGACGTGGTGCCTCTGCAGTCCAGATCTGCAAGGCTGCTACGTGGTCCTCTGTCCATACCTTTGTGAGGTATTACAGGTTTGATACCTTTGCCTCTCAGGATGCTTCCTTCGGGCGGCGGATTCTCCTTTCTGCACAGGAGCGTCCCCACCCTTAAAGGATACTGCTTTGGGACATCCCCAAGGTATCCTGTGGATACCCTATGGACCCTGAAGTAGAAAATATGAGATATGGTAAGAACTTACCCTTGTTATCTCTATTTCTATGAAGTCCATAGGGTTCCACAGGACTCCCGCCCTGTCACACCTGTGCTGCAGATGGGCTTTGCTCTGGTCACCGGTTTTCCGTCTCCCTCTGGTGAGAATGTGATTCTTGTATGTGTCCAGATCTTTGTTCTCTCTCTTCCTTCTCCTCCTCCGGCCTATGGCTTGGTAACTAACTGAGGTGCCTTGGCTCGGGGGCGGGGTATAGGAGGGGGACCTAGTGCATCCTGGGAGACTGAAAGCTTAACTCTTTGGTGCCCTGCGACTGACGTCACACCTATACCCCAAGGTATCCTGTGGAACCCTATGGACTTCGTAGAAATAGAGATAACAAGGGTAAGTTCTTACCATATCTCATATTTTCTGCAGAGTCTGACAGTAGACACAACTCAGAAGTCTCACTGGTCAGTGTTGATGGACAGGTACAGCGGCAGGGGCTGCCTGAGTGACAGAGAAGGGCCGGCACTGCGCAGGGTCGCATGTAATGTGCCACGGCATCCTCGTCATTGACTATTATGGCGCATGCGCAGTGGCAGGTGGGAAGGCAACCGGGGCGGTTTACCCTTGATTATTTGTTTTTGCTTAGTATTACGCTGGCAATGTGGTCTCTAATGCTTCATATTTACGCCGCTGATGCCACGGACTCCAAGTATTTTTTTGTTTTAGGCCCATCCAGACTTGGGGCCCTTCTGAACCCCAGGGTCCTGTTATAGGTGTACACTTGGTACCCCCCTGTCACTAGGCCTGCTGACAGCAATTATACTGGGCTTTGTATGCGCCCCTAAACATTAAGGGGTTATTAGTAACTATGTCATAGAGGTGACAATCGCCTTCTGGACGCTGTTCCTCTTGCGGTCAGTCCTGGAATGAGGTTCGGGATGACTCTAGGAGAAGGAACACAGAATCAGCATCTGTCACCATCTCTAAACCAAGGAAGAAGAATCCAGGGATCACGGAACCTATCTAGCAGGTTTTGCGTAATGTCACCCCTGGTGTAAACGTATCAAACACCCGTCAGACGATTTCTGCCTTTAGCACCTAAGTGCGCCAGACAGTATCTCACCCGGCTTACGGAAGGAACGTAATACTAATAGATCAGTCTGGACAAATGGACCGCTTGCCATCCTTACCTGTAATATAGGCAGCCCACCCACAGCATCCAACTGACCTGGGCACCCTCTGTAACCAACCCACGTGAACCCAGCAAAACAAGAACAGTACTGTACACCACATTACAGGACCTTACATCAAACTAATTACACTGTACAGCAATTATTAGCCTGAGGCACTAGGGCCGCCACGATGCGGCAAGCCAGCTCTGCGCAGCAGGGAGGTCCTGGGCTAGAGAGGCACCGCTACGACCTTCTCCATTAGCCGGGTGCCTCCTGAGATTTTGTTACCAGTGGACGCCTGGTGGCTCCTTTCCTGCAACTGGAGGCTGGAGCTCACTCCTGAGCTCCACCTTCCGGCTCCCGCAGTGTGTGTAGGGACAGATGTCATGTTGTTTCTCCCATTGGAGCTGTCAGACGGCGACAGGCCAGGAGCGTGGCTTCAGGTAAGTACAGTGTAGTGTGACATAATGTGTAAGCGGCATTACTACTGTGGGCATTATGTATAAAGGGCACAACTACTGTGGGCATTATGTGTATAAGTGGCTCTAATGTGGGCATTATGTGTATAAGGTGCATGTACTGTACAGGCTGACGGCAGCACATACATAATAGGGCTCTCAGGTCATAGACCCACAAGTGCTCACATCGTGACGGACAGCTCTTATGGGAAGAGCTGCCCCGAGTGGTGTTATTGGTAAGTAATCATGCATACGGAGTTAATAAATCCCGCATTTCATGCGATAAGGGGCGGGATGTATCCAGTAGAATATACAATGTATGGTACACCATGCCCTAATACTGCTATTTTATTGTTAATGTCTGACATGTGAAAGGGGGTGTGGCCTTGTGTACAAGAAGCCTTGCCCCCTGATATGTGTTGGCTAAGTGAAGTGGAGAAGTTTCCATATCAACCAATCAGCTTCTACCTATCATTTTCTACAATGTGCTTAATAAATGCTAGCTAGTAGCCAGTGATGCTACGTGGGGGGTTGAGCAGGGCACGTGCCCTGGGCGCCATCGGACCCGGCGGCAGTCCAGGACAGTGCGGTCCACGGCACTACACATTAAAACAAACATGCTGCCGGTGTCTTTATTTTAGCACTGCAGCCAATAAGAGTCAGAGAGACTCTTATTGGCTGCTGCACCCAGGGCCTGAGTGGGGCTGGAGCTCATTCGTGAGCCCTGCCTTCCGGTTCCCCCACTGGGTGAAGGGAGAGATGTCATGGCATCTCTCCCACAGTACCGAGCGGGAAGGGAGCAGCGGCAGGAGTGGGGATTCCGGTAAGTAAATTATTTGTTCTATGTGTGTCTTATGCGTAAAAGGCACTATTGCTGGGAGCACTGTATATTGGGCACTACTGGTGGAACTGTATAAGGGGCACTGTATATTGGTCACTACTGGGGGCACTATATAAAGGGCACTATATATTGCATTACTGGGTGCACTGCATAAGGGGCACTATATATTGATCACTACTGGAGGCACTGCATAAGGGGTACTACTGGGGGCACTATATATTGGGCATCCTACATCATGTCCGCTATTTATTAGATTAATCGAGTACATCGAACAGGGTATGAGCTGCTCGCTATTCTTGTGGTCGGTTTTTGCTACCACAATTTTGCGAGCAGTTCTGGCTAAAAAAAACCCAGTGACGTGGTCAATGACGCTGCTGTTTTAATTATGCACACCCATAAAACGCCCGTTTTGACCTTTAAGCACGCCTGCGATCGGATCTCCACTCCCTGTTTTCAAGCACCTTCCCCTGTTACCACCCACATACGCCTCATTCTGTCACTCAAAATAGCAGACATTCTCTATTTTGCAAGCACATGAATTTCGGCCGCACTGACTGGTTCGCGCATGCGTATAACGATCCGTACGCATGCGCAGATGAGCGAACATCGGTCAGAACGAACGAGCGGCCGCTTACGAGTGGCTCTGAATCAGGCCCTTTGTTATAAAACAGTTGAGCAACTTACATTATGGTGGTTGCTCATTGTGCAGTGCTACAGTATATTTATGTTTGTGTTCTTGCCGTTGGGATCCAGCATTTGAAAAAGAAGTAACAAAATCTAGCCGTAGTTGATGAGTTACACTTTCCTGGACAGGACAATGTTTTTAAATATGAGGGGGGTGTTTATATCTCTCACACGTGGGGCAATTGTTTGTGCTGAATATGTACCCGCTTAAGGACACAGGACCTCATTCGGAGGCGGTCGGAGGATGCAAGCAGTCGCTCAGAAACTGGGCGGCCGCTTGCATCCTGACCGCCCGCCTCTGTTTCGGTCGTTAGGCTGTGGGTTTACACCCACAGCTCTAACGACCGCTCGGGTGATGGTCACGATGGTCAGAGAGGGTAGGGTCTCACTTGTCGTAAGCCCCGGAGAGCTTCTGGCACTGTCAGAACCGGAAGCTCTCCACTGACATCACTTGTGATATCAGTGGGGCCTCCCCCAAACGGTAGGCGTTCCTATGGGAATGCCTCCGTTTGGGCTGCCACCCCCCCGGTCCGCCTTCCAAACGGGGCGAGCTGTCAATCAACATCGACAGCTCGCCCCCTTTGGAAAGAGACCCGCTACGACCAGCGCTGTCGGTCGTAGCGGGCCTCACGCATGCGCACGAGGGAGCCGGCCCCCTCGTGCGCATGCGCATTGGCCAAACGTCGAGGCGGCCGTGCGGTTGTAGCCCGTACGGCCACCTCTGAATAAGGTCCACAGAGTCTACTTGTTTGACTGTTTCTTCTTGATCATAACTGTTTGAAACCACTGACTGTACAAGCGGTTTCTGATGTCACTTTGTAATGTTTAGCAATTTATGAAATTTTCAGTGGTTTGCCTTTCTCTGCTTATGGAAATGGCTTTTCTAGATACTGCACAGTAACATAATAAGCTGTAATAGATACTTTTTTTTATAATAAGCATAATTGAACAATAGAAATAGCCTAACTGCACTATGTTAGCTTTCTAACATCTTACATAAAGAGTTCCCTGCGGGAAAAAAAAAAAATCTCTTCATAAGTAGTGTGAGGAGAACCAGTGTTCTATCATTTCCAGTTCATCACATGCTTTTCAGAGCTGGGTAAATTAATATAGTGCCATTTAGTAACTAACAATCGCTCGCTGGCAGCCAGGAGCGAGGCGCGTTTAAGTATACAAGCTCCTCTGCCAAGAGCCGAAGCCCAGTGTAATTATGGGATGTTTTCACCTCGCACTAACAGTGTACACAGCACTTTGAAGTATTAGAAAACAAATAATTTCAAATACCGTGCAAGGAAACAATGAGGCAATAATGGGATAAACGCAGCAGGAGACGCGAGGAAGAGGAGCCGGGAATTTAAGTAAAGAAGATCATGATTATGTCTAATGAGTAATACTGGAAATGAGGAAGACTTCACAGGGATATTTTGTTACTCCATCGTGCAATTGGGTAGAGGGCTGGGGCTGTTAGAGTTATCTAGGAAAATGCTTCTCTGAATGATGTAATGTGCCTGCATGCTGGTGCCTAAGGGATTTCTATTCAGCACCTAATAAACTAAAGTTAACCTTTGGGTTATGGACTGTAATGTGAAATACATTGTGAATTCCTGCTGCTACATATAACCTATCCTGTACACCAATAAAGAGAACAAACCGCTTATAGCTGTCGGGTATAAGTAAATTGAATCTCCATCCTCAGACAACTTTCATTTATTACTTTGTGCATGCCCTCTTGCAACTTTCAATGAATGGGTAGGATGTACTAACGCTAAAATGCAGTCAAAGCTCATAAAACTGCTGTACTTCTGAGGTTTGACCGCATATGTACAAAGCTTCGGAAAGCGCAACATTTCAGAGCTCGTCCACGATAGGCAACACTATCTATAGATGACGTGTCCTAGTGGAAGCCTATGGAATTCTGGGCCTGATTCAGAGCCGGACGCTATTTGAGAGCGCTCGCTCTGAATCAGGGCGTCCCTGTTTTATTTTTAAAGACGGCCTCCTGGCCGCTCGCTAAGCTGTGGCTAAGGCGAGCAGCCAGGCGATGGTCGCGATGGTCAGGGGCTTGCGACGAGACCCTTGTGGTAGGGTCTCGTTTCCGCAAGCCCCAGTGAGCTTTCGGCTCTAATAGAGCCGGAAGCTCACCACTGACATCACTCGTGATGTCAGTGGGGCCGCCCCCAAACGGCAGGCGTTCCTTCGGGAAAGCTTCCGTTTGGCTAGCCACCCCCCTGTCCGCCTCCAAAACGGGGCAAGCTGTCAATCACAATTGACAGCTGCCCCGCTTTGGTGCGAGACCCGTAGCGACGGAGCGTCCTTTGCTGGCCGGGTCTCGCGCATGCACATGCGCAGTGAGGGACTATCAACCTGCTTGCGAGCGCTGTGCGCTCGCAAGCGGGTCTGAATCAGGCCCTCTGTTTGCAGAAATCCCCGATAACTGCACATGCGCAAAAGGACTCCTGGGTCATAAACCAGCGAAGTCGTGACATCGCAAAGGATAGCACTCATCAGAAGAACTGTCCCGAGCGTAATTAATAAACGTCGGTATGCATGTGATACAACCCGCCCATAGTCCGGTATGTACTAAAGGAAAAATGCGGTAAACACCCTGTTTTCGGGGTTATTACCACATTTTCATATGTACAAAGTTCTGGTCGCCCGATTTTCGATGCAGAGGGTAACGCCAGGTTTTTCTGGCATCACCCTATAGAAGCTTATAGGCTTCTTACCGCATCCTGCTCGCTGCCGCCCCGCAGTCGCCCAGCACCTCTCACTGCCGGGCCGGCACTTACCTCAGCCTCCTGCAGGCTCCTCCTGGGGCCCCCACCTCCTTCTTCTTCCGCCCGGGACTTCCTGCAGAGGTCACCAGCATGAAGCTCCTGAGGCTTGGAAGGGGAGTAGACCCGAGGAGATCAACACACCCGGCGGCAGCAGCTTCGCAAAGGTCAGCTTACTTATGCGATTAGTATTTTTGCTGTGAATGGCGGGATGTACACTGCAAGGTTAGTACATGCCGGCCATAGTGAGAACAGATGCATAATATTATTTATATGTATGTTGCTGGGGTATATACTGTACAATATTATCAATGTTCAACTATTATGTAAACAAGTTTTATCAATTAGGTGCATAAAAACGGCAAACATGAACCCTCCTGCTCATATTAATACCAGCGGCGCGGACTAAAGGTATACGCACAGTGGCATCAGGTACCTGTTATACTGCAAATGCAGCCTCATGAAAGATAACAATGGATTTCATTGATATCTGTGACAAGTTTTGTTATGCATGATAAAACTATCTGCAAGATAAATGATTCTAGTTCAATTTTATTGTGTGGTCAGAGGTGGGAAAACAATCTTATTGTGTACTTTGGACCCATATGTGCGGGAATTGTGGATTGCTCACGTTGATGAGAACTCCTGTAGGACCGCACTGAGAGTCCGCTGTTTACAAGTTTGAGGAAAAAAAGTTTGGAATTTATTGATATAACTTTGAGAGCTCTGTGCTGGGGAATCAGTATGTAACACCGGCTGTCGGGATGCCTCCTGTCAAAATACCGACAGCAGCATCCCAATGGTTGGTATCCCAGCAGACAGAGCCGTAACTAGACTTATTGGTGCCCTGTGCCAGAAAGAGCATTGGCGCCCCCCTCATTTTTCAAAGGGACATAATGCACCCAAAAAAGGGCCATGGCTTCATGGGGAAGGGCCAGGGAAGAGATAGGGGAGGCCAGGAGATGTTGGGGATAAATAGGGACATAATATAGTGGACCTGAGAGAGGGCCATGGCCTCATGGGGAAGGGCCAGGGAAGATATAGGGGAGGCCAGGAGATGCTGGAGATAAATAGGGACATAATATAGTGCACCTGAGAGAGGGCCATGGCCTCATGGGGAAGGGCCAGGGAAGAGATATTGGAGGCCTGGAGGTGCTGGGCATAAATAGGGACATAATATAGTGCACCTGAGAGAGGGCCATGTCCTCATGGGGAAGGGCCAGGGAAGAGATAGGGGAGGCCAGGAGATGCTGGGGATAAATAGGGACATAATATAGTGCACCTGAGAGAGGGCCATTGCCTCATGGGGAAGGGCCAGGGAAGAGATAGGGGAGGCCAGGAGATGTTGGGGATAAATAGGGACATAATATAGTGCACCTGAGAGAGGGCCATGGCCTCATGGGGAAGGGCCAGGGAAGATATAGGGGAGGCCAGGAGATGCTGGAGATAAATAGGGACATAATATAGTGCACCTGAGAGAGGGCCATGGCCTCATGGGGAAGGGCCAGGGAAGAGATAGGAGAGGCCAGGAGATGCTGGGGATAAATAGGGACATAATATAGTGCACCTGAGAGAGGGCCATGGCCTCATGGGGAAGGGCCAGGGAAGAGATAGGGGAGGCCAGGAGATGCTGGGGATAAATAGGGACATAATATAGTGCACCTGAGAGAGGGCCATGGCCTCATGGGGAAGGGCCAGGGAAGAGATAGGGGAGGCCAGGAGATGCTGGGGATAAATAGGGACATAATATAGTGCACCTGAGAGAGGACCATGGCCTCATGGGGAAGGGCCAGGGAAGAGATAGGGGAGACCAGGAGATGCTGGGGATAAATAGGGACATAATATAGTGCACCTGAGAGAGGGCCATGGCCTCATTGGGAAGGGCAAGGGAAGAGATATGGGAGGCCAGGAGATGCTGGGGATAAATAGGGACATAATATAGTGCACCTGAGAGAGGGCCATGGCCTCATTGGGAAGGGCAAGGGAAGAGATATGGGAGGCCAGGAGATGCTGGGGATAAATAGGGACATAATATAGTGCACCTGAGAGAGGGCCATGGCCTCATTGGGAAGGGCAAGGGAAGAGATATGGGAGGCCAGGAGATGCTGGGGATAAATAGGGACATAATATAGTGCACCTGAGAGAGGGCCATGGCCTCATGGGGAAGGACCAGGGAAGAGATAGGGGAGGCCAGGAGATGCTGGGGATAAATAGGGACATAATATAGTGCACCTGAGAGAGGGCCATGGCCTCATGGGGAAGGGCCAGGGAAGAGATAGGGGAGACCAGGAGATGCTGGGGATAAATAGGGACATAATATAGTGCACCTGAGAGAGGGCCATGGCCTCATTGGGAAGGGCAAGGGAAGAGATAGGGGAGGCCAGGAGATGCTGGGGATAAATAGGGACATAATATAGTGCACCTGAGAGAGGGCCATGGCCTCATGGGGAAGGACCAGGGAAGAGATAGGGGAGGCCAGGAGATGCTGGGGATAAATAGGGACATAACATAGTGCACCTGAGAGAGGGCCATGGCCTCATGGGGAAGGACCAGGGAAGAGATAGGAGAGCTCCAGAAATGCTGGGGATGAAATAAGAGGAAGCTACGAGCAAGAATGATAATAAACAGAAATTTGACAGCCCAAACAGCGCCCCCTGACCTGTGGTGCCCTGTGCGATGGCACCGGCCGCACTACCCTAGCTACGGCCCTGCCGGCAGAGGTCGGGTAAGTATCCGAACCCTCCCCCTTACTCCCTCTAACCCTACCTTCTTGTAGCCTAACCCTAACCCTCCCCACCCATTACCCTAACTCTCCCCGCTACATACACACGGTCAGATCTGTCAGATGAACGATGTACGCTGAACGATGAACTACGAGCGATAAATGACGAATGATTTGAACGATTTTACCAACGATTTCATTAACTACGAACTACGAACAATTTTTGACAGTATTAAAAGGAATGAAAATTGACCAAATCTGACTGCAAACACATCAGATGTCGGATATCGATATCTGACATGCGGGAACGCGCATCGTTAATTGTTGCAGGGACACATATCAGATTTTCGTTCAGATATGAACGATTGAACGATTTCTAAAATTGTTATTGTACAAATCTGAAGGAAAATCTGACCGTGTGTATGCACCATTAGTGCCTAAACCTAAGTCTATCCCCTTTATGACTAAACCTAACCCTCCCCCTTAGAGCCTAACCCAAACCCCCCCCAGTGGTGCCTAACCCTAACCCTCCCCCCTAGGTGTGCCTAACCCTAACCACCCCCCCTAAAACAACACTAACCCCGCTATGCTACCTAAACCTAACCCTCCCCCTAACGCTAACAGCTAAGGGCACCGTGGACGTACCTCGTTTGGGCTGCCGTCCTTCCGGATTCTGGAAATCGAGATTAAGATAGGCATCAGTTTTTCCATGCCTATGTTAAGTCCCTTGCCGGGTTTCCCCTGTCGGGATTTAGGATGGCGGCATCGCGGCCGCCGGTCTCATAACCACATCCCCTGTGTGGGAAGTAGTTTAAATCCCGGTGGTCGGTATGCTGGCACGCAGAATGGCGATGCCGGAATCCCAACACCAGCATCCCGCTGGTAAGTAGTGGGGTTAGGGGGAGGGTTAGGGCTCGATTGCAGCAACTTCATTGTGCCTACACTCTGTCATTTTAATTGCCCATTCATTACAAATGGGTTGTGCCCTGTATGTAGAAACCCCAGTGAAATGGATGGGCCATTGAAATAAATGGAGCGTTACTGCATTGTTGCTTTCCTCACATTAATAGATATTTAATTAGTATCCATGATGTGTGATCAAAGTACTGACTGTTTTGGATATCATTCTCAGGGGGTCATTCAGACCCGCTCGCGAGCGGCAGGACGCTCGCAAGCGGGTCAATGTTCCCCACTGCGCATGCGCACGACGGAGGGAGCTCCGTCGTGCGCATGCGCGAGACCCGGCGAGCAACGGGCTCACCATCGCTCCGGGTCTCGCACCAAAGGGCGTGTGCTGTCGATGTTGATTGACAGCACGCCCCCTTTGGTGGGCGTGCCTGCCAGATGGAGGCGTTCCCATGGGAACGCCTACCGTCTCAAGCCAAAATCACTGCAGGGCTTGCGGCAGCGAGACCCTACCGCAGGATCTCCGTCGCAAGTCCGATGGTCGCGATGGTTAAGACCATCGCGACCATCATCATGGACGCTCGCTATAGCTGTGGGTGGTAACCCACAGCTATGCGAGCGTCCATGAGGACGCTCCAAAAAAAGGTAGGAGGGCCCTGATTCAGAGCGAGCGCTCTGGTCAGAGCATTCAGCTCTGAATCAGGCCCATAGTTCCTTGCTATACCTGGCATGTATGAACACTTGCAAAGTCCCCCTCCCCCATTCTGTATGCTGTGATTGTTTTTATATTGTACTGTATAGGCTGCCAACTACCCATGCCCACTTCTCTTGTTTAAGCTACAATTATTAAGGCTTTTTTTGTGTGTCAAAGCAGCACCACAATTCACATTATTAATGTTTGTGTTGAGTGAGCTCAATATTTACAGATAGTTAAAAATTAAGTGTGCTTGGGGACTAGGTCATGCAGTGCCAGCTGCAGCCAGCAGGTGGCAACTGTGTCCGTCTATTGTTATTTTATTAGATTTTATAGTTTGTAGGTTATTCTGGGGTCAGGACTGATTTACTATGATGTAGCTTCAGTGGGTGTTTGACATTTATGCTTGAAGTCTAACGTGGAATCCACACGTGATACATCCGTGTTTGTCCATGGTCTGCTTTGATTTATCCAGTTTAATACTCTTGTGCAATTGATGAACTACAACTCCAAACATATCCTGCCGGCCTTAGTATGAGCATAATGAAGGCGCCTGGGGCACTTGGTTACGTTGTTCACACACTGTCAATATCTCCTGAAAACGTTTTGCTAGGAAGAAAATGGCTGAAATTATCTTCCAATGCAAAACATTTTTTTTTTTATGGGGCAATTAGTATGCGATGCATTTCCTACTGTACAATTAATTTGGGAGTTTAATTAAATCTTTTAATGTATTAAATTAAATGAGTCATGAAGTTTCAATGGACAAAGCGGAGAATTATTTCAGCTTGATTGTGTGTAAGCGAGCCTGGTTCCAAGCTCAACAATACATCATAGGACATATTTATCTTAACCACTTCAATGCGACGGAGAGGCGCTGCTCATTTCCACACAATTATCTGCCGGCCCCCGGTGACATTTTGAAGGTTAATCTGCCTGCACACTGCTGAGTGCAATATGGTCATGTCTCAGAACTGAGGCGATCGTTAGGGGCAGTTTGATGCTTTACTACGTCGTCACCAACATTTTCTTCTATGACTTACGCAGAATTTACTGGTGGATTTCTCTGTACCGGGACCATTTGCTCAGACCTTGCACATACTATTAGTGCGGCTCTTGTCCTTGTTCTGTAGTGGTCACAGCCGAAGAAGGGAGCGAATCAGGGGTACGGTTACCAGCCACATGTCCATCACCTTACAGTGGGCCTGATTCAAAGATGTACGTTCATCTGAGGGTGAATGCTCATCTCCGATGGTTAGGTTAGGGCTCTGCGTCTGCGCAGATCCATGTGCAGGACAGGTCCTGCGATCTCGCTGGCAGACCTCCCAAAAGGGGCATATCTATAATGGGTGCAGGGTGTGAGCTGCACACGGCCCCTGGGCCCACACCGCACACCCTGCACCCATTATAGTCTTTATTCTTACCTGTCCGTTGTCTCCAGAGGGCAGCTCTGCAACACCAGACCGGCACTGCAGAGCAGCAAAAATCACTGGGAAAATAGCAGCAGCAATTTTCCCTGTGACTCGCGCATTCGCACTTCTGCTGTCCCTGGGAAAACGTCTCAGGTGCCATTTTCCCGGAGACCTGTTCTTAGCCAGAATCTACTGCACCCGCCGCGGCACCACCAGAGAGAGGAGGGGCGCCGCGCTGAGTCTGTACTCAGGCCCCCTCCTCTCTTAAAACACCCCTGCCTCCCAAGCTGTGGCATGATTGACATGCTGCAGTGTTTGGGGCGGAGCCTGGTCGCGTTCCTGGAAAGGGGGGCGTGTCACCCTCGTATTCCAGGAGGGACGAGGCCAGGGTCTGCATCGGAAGATACAGATTCCTGGCCTCTTGCGTGACCAGGCTTCAGCTCTCGCTGCCTGACCAAAGGAGCAACCATCGTTCGCCATGGTGATCCCAGCCTGCGACAATGGTCGCAGTGCTGGGATCGCATATGCAGCAAAGAGGTGTCTGACCCCTCCTTCTGCATTTACATCTGAGACGGACAGAATTGCGCAATTGCTTGTGTGCAGCTCTGCAAAACCGTCCATCTCTGAAAATCAGGCCCAGTAACAAGGCTCATTTTTGGCTTGATAACCTCTAGCGGGACTAAGGATTCTATTTATCATTAGCTGTTTCATAGAGAGGTCATTTGTTACCGGTGCTTATTTTGGCAATAAAAAAATGACCTACCGATTTGTAGGACAGCCAAACGCTACTCACCTGTCCCGGCGACTCTGGCCCAATTACTTACTGCAAGCAATTTTTTTTATACCCATATAATTTTCAAAGTTTTCGTGCATTTTAAGATTTTGTAAATGAATAATGTTAGTAAACGATTTTCGTTCACTTTTTCAAGGTAAAAAATCGTTAACGAAAATCGTTCATTTACAAAATGTAATGAACGATTTTTTTTGAACTACAAACGATTTTTGTAACTTTCCCTTAATGAAAATCGTTAAGTTGTTCAGTCAGAATGGACGATGAACTACAAACTAAAAACGGGAACGCGCTTGAACGATAATCGTTCATCGTTATAACTCAGAAACTGAACGATTTTTTTAAAACGATTGAACGATAACGATGTCGTTATAGTTAAATCGTTCAAAAAATCGTTGTGTGTGAACGCACCTTTAGAATTGACCTACTTAATGAGCCTAATTGAAATTGGTAGCAAAAAATAATTTCAAGGGTGGGAAGTCTGTACGATACGCAGCCACAAATGACAACCACTTCATGAAAGGCTGTAAGTGGGACCATTCAGTTGTGTGTTGGTATGTCCTTTCAGGATGTATCTGTCATTTCTAGTTGCATTATGAAGGCTGACCAGCAGAGGGCGACACTAATGTTAAGTACAGTACCGGTTCAAAAAGCAGGACAACAAAAAACCTAGCTCTCACTAAAAGTCCCAGTTTTGACTTATTTAAGGTACATCTTTAGCCACTGTTCCTTGCAGATTCGTACAGAGATTGATTGCATTGCATCCAAGTTTGATAGATTAATTAAACATGGCAAAACTGCGCAGGAGATGGCAGGATGGTGAGATGATCATTCCTTATACAGGGCGAGCTTATAATAGAAAGGGTCAGGAGGTACGTCGCCTCATTTTTCTTTGTAAGTGCTTGTGATGGGGGGATGGAGGGCGGGGGGCACAACGGACAGCGCCGTGGTCATCGATGCTGCTAATGGCATAACTACAACGCTGACTGGCTGACATACTAATATATTTCATGTCACCCTGTAATAAGCTGCTCACAGCCCAGATCACCAAGGTTTTATACCCAGCAGAATGATGTCTCTGAATACCCAGCGTCTGCAAGAATCGCTGTCACCAGGACGATCGCTCAGAATCATTCAAAACATACTGATGGTTTCATGATGATAATCCAGGGATGTGTCACAAACTTTACATGGACCTTACCCTGAGCCCTCCCTGACAATGTCTCATTCCCTCGTGTGCTGTTCCTGCCTGCTTCACTTATGCCATCGTCTACTTCCCATTGCCAAAACCAGCACCGAACCGTTGGGCCCAGCCGGCGCTGCGTCTGAGGGTTCTATGACGGCGCGTGCAGCAATGGTTATACAGCTTGTGTCCCATGTAATGCAATCTCCTACTGTCAGTGGATGTAAAAAAAAATAAAAAATTCTGGATTTGTTTACACAGCTTCTTTTCATGCGCTAAGTAAAGCACTAAGGATCCAAAGTGGCGCCTTATATATAAATAATAATGATAATAATCAAAATAATATACACTTTTATTATGCTCATCTCGCCAGGAACTCAAAGCGCTTCACAGTTTACAAACAATTACCTAACTGTATGAAATACTTTATCAGAGATCTGACGAGAGATAGAGAGATAGAGGGTGCGAGAGGGAGAGAGAGAGTGGAGGAGACAGGGGGAGAGAGAGAGGGGGGGTGAGAGAGAGGGGGGAAGAGTGGGGAGAGAGAGAGAGAGGGGAGAGAGAGAGAGAGGGGGGTAGAGGGAGGATTTAGAGCGAGAGAGAGAGAGGGGGGGAGAGAGATAGCAAGAGACAGAGAGAGAGGGGAGATATAGAGAGCAAGAGAGAGAGTGGGAAGGAGAGAGAGATAGAGAGGGGGGAGAGAGTGGAGAGAGATAGGGAGAGAGAGAGAGGAGAGAGGGGGGAGAGAGAGATGGAAAGAGAGAGGAGAGAGATAGGGAGGGAGAGAGGGAGCGAGGGAGAGAGAGAGAGGGGGGAGAGAGAGATGGAAAGAGAGAGGAGAGAGATAGGGAGGGAGAGAGGGAGCGAGGGAGAGAGAGAGAGGGGGGGAGAGGAGAGAGAGAGGTGGGAGAGAGAGGAGAGAGATAGGGAGCGAGAGGAAGAAAGAGAGAGGAGAGAGAGAGAGCAAGAGAGAGAGGGAGTGAGAGGGAGTGAGAGGGAGAGAGGGGTGAGAGCGAAAGAGGAGAGAGGGAGGGAGAGAGAGAGGATAGAGATAGGGAGCGAGAGGGAGAGAGAGAAGGAAAGAGGGAGCGAGAGAGTGAGAGAGTGAAAGGAGAGAGAGGGAGAGAGGATAGAGTGATGAGAGAAAAAAAGAGGGAGGGAGAGAGGAGAGAGAAAGAGAGAGAGAGGGGGGAGAGAGAGAGAGAGTGAGAGAGAGAGAGAGGGATAGAGAGAGGGTTGAGAGCAAAAGAGGAGAGAGGGAGAGAGACTATAGAGATAGGGAATGAGAAAGCGAAAGGAGAGAGAGGGAGAGAGAAGGAGAGAGAGAGAGAAAGAGGGAGAGAGGAAGAGGAGAGAGAGGGAGAGAGAGAGAGAGGGGGGTGGTCAGGAGCAGTGACGGATCTGTGAGGAAATCCTTACTGCTAAGAAGAAGAGGGTGAGGCAACTGCACTCAGAAATGCCTCTTGCGCAGTGTGCCAGGCTAGGTACTACACAAGTATGGCACAGCTGGAGACACTCACTGTGGTTAGTATCAGCAAGCTGGGCAAAGCGCACCCAAACCTATGAAAGGAGATTCACAAATATCGAGTGTCTAAAATGTCGAAAACACATTTACTCTCAGACAGTGTGATAGAGGTTCAAAGTAATTCAGTGGAACTGTAGGTGAGTGGATTCTCAGGCACCTGGTGTGTGGGTCCAGGGATGGAGATCTCTCAGGCTTTGTACAGGACATCAGAGCATTTTTGGGAATAGATGTTGGCCAGCCCACTTTTAAACCATTCTCATTGTAGATTTGGATAAATTACTCAGTACTATTATCTAGTATTATAGAAGAAGCTGAAAGGAACATCCGTCATCTTTGTGTGTTCTAATTAGGATCCAGTACATGACATGACAGGAAAAACACAGAGCTGTAACTACAAATGTTAATGCTTAATTTAAAATATTCATTACTGTGAGTCCCCCGTCAGCATGCACCTGGGTGGTTACCCCTTACTCAACCATAGATATGGCCCTGGGTAAACAGAGTGAAGGTGTAGAAGCTATGCTCGGTGGCTTACAATCCTCCCTAAGATCTCCTTTGTCTGTGGTATATTCGGTACCATTGAATCCTTGGCCTACACAATAGAGACCTAGGGGGTAGATTTACTAAAGACTCGCAGGGGTAAATTTACTAAAGTGAGAGTTTTTAGAAGTGAGTTGTAGAAGAGATGTTGCCCATAGCAACCAATCAGATTCTACTTAACATTTAACTAGCACCGTCTAGAAGATAATAGCTAGAATCTGATTGGTTGCTATGGGTAACATCACTTCTAAAACTCACTTCTAAAAACTCTCAGTAAATTTACCCCTAAAAGTTAAAAGTGGTGGAGTAGCAAAGCAATCAATAAGATTCTGTCTACCATTTTCTAGGGTGCAACAGAGAAATGTTAGCTGCAATCTGATTGGTTGCTGTGGTCTACACCACCATTTTTCATTTTTAGAAGCTTAAATAAATTTGCCTCTCAGCATTTTGTCAGTGTAAATGCCCATTCGTTCCTACTTCCACAGGCCAAGGCCTGTGTTACATTTGCTCCACCGTAGAGTAAAATTTGCACCCCTGCTAAAATTCCCAGTTTGAAAATCTGGACACTTTTATCCACTTTCAGCCACTTAACTAACAAATTGCTCAACTACCCAACATTTACAATTCTGGATCCTGTGCAGTACGTGCGTACTGAAGGGGCGTATTCATACTACATGGGGCGGCCGTATCACATGAGGGCTGTTCCCTCAGCCTCCTTTCCTTCACCTAAAAATACTGGTTCATTCATTGCTGCTGGACCATGTAGGGGAACATACCTCCCAACAGTCCTCAAATCAGAACACAAATACTGATGCGTGATACAGATCTGGATTAAGGAGTGATGGGACCCCTAGGCAACCAATTTGTGGGGGACCACCACCACAAAAGATCATGCTTTCAAACACCCCGACCACCCTCCACCCTCCCCTCTGAAGTTAATTTATCTCAGCAGTGGCAGCAGCCTATCCACTAACGCTAGTATTGCTGGTCAGGGAGCGGGTGACACTTTATCGCGGCCCTGTGTAAATCCCCGAAATGTGGAGGGCTCTGTGCGCCCGCCCTGTCCAGGCTCTACAGTGGTTTAGTCCCCACACATCAGGACTGTTGGGAAGTATGAAAACTTGACCTGTTAAAGTGTATGTATTCGATTATCTTGAATTACAGTAGGTCAGTGGCTGTCAAATGTGTCCCTGACCTCTATGTGGCAGTGCATGCTGGGCCTTGTAGTCCGAGCAAAGGAGACCTGTCCCTAAGCCAGCCCACTATGAGTTATGCATTGTCTGCTATTGTCAGGAAGTAGAACTTTGCTCCAATTACTGTATTTGTTCTGTATATGCAAACACTGTAGGTAAATGGAAATGAGTAATGTATTTTGCTGTTCTGAAATCATCTATTATTTATACTAATTCTTTGTGCCGGTGGAGGTACGAGGGAGGTTTAAGGTGAACAATTAGATGTCTGTGAGGACGCACTATATTATTCTAATGGTCCCAGCCAGTTTCAGTAACGCTGTCAGTATGATTTGCTCTTATGGCGTATTTACTGCTCCTGTTTTAATTTTGTTTAACCTCAGTTCCCATAATGTTTTATTCTTTTATTTATTCAGTTTGGTCGGCAGAGTTTGGACCTTTATTACAGGAAATCAAGGTAAAAACAAAATGACTCTTAAAATGCTTTTTTACTGAAGATGAATCCGTTTAGAGCCATTTATTTAGCTTGATCAATAGACATACTGTAAGATAATGCAGTGGTTTCAATATGTAAATCATATACTATTATTTAATATTCTCCAGGACGTGCAGATCTATAGTATGTACTATAAGCCTTGGAGAGAAAGAAAGTAGAGAGAGATAGAGGGCAGTGCCAAACGCAGGATTCTGAAAGGGGGGTTTCCAAATCCTTGGTTACTGAACCAATAAGAAAAAAATTAGCCACAAATAAATATTATACACATATATTCAGTTTTGTGGTGCAGGCACTCCCAATCCAGTTGATGCTAATGCCGTGTGGCACACTCAGGACAGTAAACAGCAAAGCTGAGGTTAGCGTCACTCTGTGGTCTTGAGAAATTGGAGTCACAGTCTCGTCACATACAAGTCAACATTTCAAGTTTATTACAAACTCGACATCAGGACATACCCGTGTACTAACCGTCGCCGGTGGCGGTGTGCTTCTTACTGTGTAGTGCGCTCAGCACTCACTGTGGTCCGCACTACACTTACTGATCGGCGGGCAGGGAAGGTTTCTGGGTACTCAGAAACCCCCCCTGCGTGCACGTATGAAGGGGGTTTATGTACTGAACAAAGAATAAATGTCTGCTCCTTAAAAGCTGTTTTGACAATTTATTGGCAACATAGCAATAAGAATATCAATAACAAAATAGAATTGCAGTTCCTAGGATATTAGATACAATGTTAGATAAACTGAAAAAGTATAACAATCAGTGCACTGAGTAATGATAAAAATGAGTATCCAAAAAGAAAGTCCCAACTAATAAAAAATGTGTATCTGGAAAAATGACTCATATACAATAAAAAATAGTCCTGTTTGTCAAGATGTATGAGTGCATGATTAAATTCAGTGAAAAGATATGTATATACACACCATATATAATGGTGTATTGGTGACCTTTCCCCACCTCCAGGGGAGAAATCTCCAGCAAATGGAATTGAGTAGCAATGTCACTCACCACTCCCTTGGGTGGAAAAGCACAGGTTTCCAGAAATCCTGGCTTGCAATTAACCCTTGGCTGATAATCCGGTTTAATATAACTGCTATGGTGTTGGAGTGAATGGTAGAACAGCGTGGTAGGTCTCCAGCAACTTGAAGCCCGCTGATAATCCACGCGCTGTGCCAGCAGAATAAACACCAGCAGAGCGCGGTCAGCCTCCGGCAGCGCGGCTCCACGCTGCAATCTCCTTTACTTTCAGCTCCCGTTCAGTATAAGGAGGACCCGGACGGCAGCAACAGCAACTGAACAGTCAAAACCAAGGTAGGTATGCTGGTTATAAATAGGATACAGCGGTTGAATAGAATAGTCCAGTGCAATGGCCTTGATGAATCCCAGCAATACCGCAAATACTAAGATGTTCCCTTAACTAGTTTCTCCCCTCTCACAGGGGTTTTATCAAAAGGTCATATCCCATGTTTATGTACTGAGCCCTGGAGAGAGATCAAGTGGATGGAGATAAAGTACCAACCAATCAGCTCCTAACTATCATTTTACAGGCTGTGTTTGAAAAATGACAGGAGCTGATTGGTAATTTGGGGTCTATTTATTAAGCAGTGAAAAGCGTAGAGAAGTTGCCCATAGCAACCAATCATCTCCTATTATTTTATAGACTCTACTTGATAAATGCTACTTCAAACCTGATTGGTTGCTATGGGCAACTTCTCCACACTTTTCACTGCTTGATAAATAGACCCCTGTATCTCCATCCACTTTCTCTTTCCAAGGCTTAGTGCATAGGGCCTAATTCACTACCGTACGCAACTGCGATTACGCACGCAATCGGGCGATTATTTTGTATGATTCACAGTGCGCGGACCTGCCACTGCGATCGGGAAGTGCCGTTTGTGGAAGGTGACGGGGATGGTCTGCGAAACACAGGCGCTCCATTGCGTTCGCACGCTGTTGCAGGGGCGTGCATAAATGAGTGGTCTTATAGCGTGCATGGAAGTTAGCAATTTCTGAGTAAGGGGAGAGCTTGTGCAAGTGTGCGTGAGGCTGCGATGGTACTCGATTGTACCAATGGTTTCGCAGTCTTGCTGAACAGTACGTACTGTAAGTGTGCTGAGTAAAGTGGGCGTCCTTGTGTATCGCTGCGACGGGATAGCGATCACAATGAGTTTGCATACTATCGCAGTTGAACTGCGAGCATAATCGAATTTGCGATCCGTAGTGAATAAGGCCTATAGTCTGCAAAAGTACCAATCAATCAGCTCCTAACTGTCATTTTTCAAACACAGCCTGTAAAGTGACAGTTAGGAACTGATTGGTTGGTACTTTATCTCAATCCACTTGATCTCTCTACAAGGCTTAGTACATAGACAACTAGGTGCAACTTACTGAGATCCGCGCAGGTGTATAGCCAAACACTCTGACATCATATTTACCATAAGTCAGACACAAAGCGGCCACAAGTGGGCTCAGCCGTGGCAGCCTCATTTAATACCTTATGCGAATGTGAGTATTTGTATATGGTCGCACCCCATCAGCACCCATCGTCATCAATATCTACACTTTCATCGATCCCATGCTGGGTGCTAAAGTCCCATCGGAAACAGGCACCTCTTCTCTGTATGTACCCCTTACACAAGCTCTGGCATCTGGCTACAAAGCCCACGATGCTCCCATGGCACGCCCACGAGATGGAGCTTTGCCGCGCAAATTCTCTATCCCAGAAAGACTTCAGTTAATCAGTAAATAAGTAAATAATGGAAGAAGTGGACAAATGACGTCGCACCACAAATCCCCATCCTGCCTAACCACTATGCAGCGCGGGTCTATACCGACTGTAACAGGAAGAGATCCCTCTGTTATAGCCCCGGGGCTGTTGGAGCTAGGAAAATGATATGTTGCTCTGTCCTGTATATATAATACCCCTTTTACACCAAAATCCAATCCCGTGTCCGACCTGGGAATTTGAACACTGGTCAATCCCGGGTCGAACACGGCTTCAGACCCCGTTTACACTGCAACTCGACCCGGGTTGTTCCCGGGTTGGCTCCGTTTACACTCACTGAACCCGGGTAATCCCTGCTTTTCCCTATAGATGTCTTTAAAAATTGTACTTTCTTAAGGACTGACAAAGATGAGACACAAAAGGCAACAAAAGGGGATGGGACTGCTCACATCATTGCAGCAATGATGGCAGACTGGTCAGGCTGTGGTGCAGGCTGCAGTTCTGGATATGACAGGTTGTGTGCCTGCCTGCTTTTGTGGCTGTTGGTCAGGCTGGTCAGGCTGCTGTGGTGCAGGAGGTTAGGCAGGCAAGTGATGGCTGCATGTGCTGTCTCTCTCTGCATGGCACTGACAAATTACATAATTTGCCAGAGCTCCAGAAGCTCCAATCAGCGTCTTTCGGAGATAGCCGGGTCAAATAATCCTGCTAGCACCCGTATACACTGCCGCGTGCCACGGGACCAGCCAGTTTTCAACCCTGCTCTCGACCCGAGTAAGATTGCTGGGTAAATCGTCCCGAGTTATTTTTTTGTGAGCCGTTCACACTCAGGTTCGACCCAGATCGACCCGGCAATACCCGGGTTATTCGGTTGGTGTAAAAGGGGTATTAGATACTAACTGGGATCCCCGGAGTTGCCCAGGTTGAAGTATGGTCCTTGAAGTACATCTGCAGCCTTAATTTTTTACACTGCACACCAACATTGGAGAGCATGGCATATGAAAATGTGCTGGGAGGAAATGAGTAACTGTCAGTGCAGGTGGAGTGTGACAGTTGATCCTCTGACTCACAGTTCTTCCTGTTGGAGCTGTGCCTGCCCCCGACTGGTACATAACAGCCTGTGCCTTCAGATCAGTGCAGTTTTAGGCACTGGAAAACATCCTGAACGAAATTGCTTAAACCAAAATTTGAAATCAAAGACTCCACACCCAAATTAGTGGGCACTATGTAGACACCCATGGCCCTGGTGAACTTCAACCATAGCCAAAAACCTAATCCAGGTCAAACTACACCACCGTGACAAATTTGGTGGAGCTGGGTACAAATCCTCCCTGAAATGTTTTGGTTCAGTTTCAGTTTTGGATTTCCTTAAAATTGATAAAAACAACTAAAATCATGTAAGTTAGACCTGTTTACATGCAATAAAAAACCCGAGAACCAGTTTTTAGAATTGAGATCCAAACTTACGGGTAGACCCGAGCAGGTGTGGATTTTGCTTTTGTGACAATTTCATTATAACTTCACCTTTGTGTAACTACTGTATGATGATAATTCAACTTGTATTTTATCTGACATAAAAGCTTTTTGACGTCTACAGACAGCAATCATAAAATGATATTATGAACAAGAACCTGAGTCTTGAGTGCTTCAAGGGTAAACGTTCGGCAAATGATCAGATGCAAAGTGAAGCATCATACCGTATGTATATTCAGGCCAGGTAGCGCAAAGTTTCCTGAATTTTATATTAGTATTTCAACGTAACCCAGGAAGTTTCTGTTTTATTTCTTTACTACAAGATAAAATTTAATATAGCAGGAGACTTAGACAAATCCCCAAAGCCAACAAAATATTAATTACATCAAGAAATTGAAATATATCAAACTTTTGGAAGTAATTAAGTGTCACGGCTATGTCAAGAAATTTGATATATTGAATAAAAATAAAAACCTCAAATGTAAAAAAAAGATTTAAAGATTTTTTCTGAGGCAACTGGGACTCTGGGAGCAAATTCAGCTGCCGCAGACGGTGTATTAGGTAATCACTGACCTTTCAGGTCAACTAGTGGAAATGTAGTTTTGTGTACATTGATCGATGTTTAAGTAATCTACAATAGGAGCTAATAGAGGTGAACGTTTATTTCAAGAAAAGGTTACCCGGGATGGGTGTGATCGGGACAGGAAAGAACGGAGTGGAGGATTGTATTAACGGATATAAATTATTTGTTTTATGTCATGTCTTTGAAAGTTACTTACACGCGTAGCGATACCTGCTGCGATAATTGGCAATCAATGCTATATCACTGCGTATGTGAATTGATTGGATCATGATATGATATGTTGGAAGATGTTGTTGGAAGATGACAGCGGATGTCCTCTATTGGTCTGTCGGAGTACCTGTAACCCCTTTGACGCTGAGTGTTATCCGATTGCTCTGCCCCAGACCGAATGACCTGGTCTCATCCAATTTGGCAACTACGGGTTGCCAAATTGGACTCATAGGGCAGTGGCGTCCCTCCCATTGGTGTCAGCCAGTGCGGGGGGGGACGTGGCTATGGGGGAAGGGGGTGTGGTCACACAGGAAGAGGCGTGGCCTCACAGCCTGCTCCCTCAGTGTCAGGAGCCGAGTGCTGCACTTAATGCCGTGTGCTGGGCCCCCCAGCACCCATCTCCTGTCAGTGATGGGGAGTTTGCACCTTGGTGTCACCCCTTTTGCGGGTGACACTCGTGTGCGGACCGCACACCCCGCATCCCCCTTGTGATGCCACTGTCATTGGGGTAAATTTACTAAATGAGAGTTTTTAGAAGTGGAGATGTTGCCCATAGCAACCAATCAGATTCTAGCTATTATCTTCTAGAAGGTGCTAGATAAATGTTAAGTAGAATCTGATTGGTTGCTATGGGCAACATCTCCACTTCTAAAAACCCACATTTTAGTAAATCTACCCCATACTCAGGCCCTGCTCAGGCCCTGCTCAGGTTGGTGCTCAGGCCCTGATTCAGAGCCGGACGCTCTGATAGAGCGCTCGCTCTGAATCAGGGCATTTTTTTTGGAGCGGACTCCTGGTCGCATGCACAGCTATTGCGAGTGGCCAGGAAGATGGTCACGATGGTCAAGACCATCGCCACCATCAGGCTTACGCCGAGACCCCTGTCGTAGAGTCTCGTGTCCGCAAGCCCCAGAGAGCTCCTGGCTCTAATAGAGCCGGAAGCTCTCCCACTGACATCACTGGTGATGTCAGTGGGGCCGCCCACAAACGGCAGGCGTTCGCATGGGAATGCCTCCGTTTGTGAAGCCACCCCCAAGCCACGCCTCCAAAACGGTGCGAGTTGTCGATCAAAATCGACAGCCGCCCCCTTTTGGTGCGAGACCCGGAGCGATGGAGCACCCGTCGCTAGCCGGGTCTCGCGCATGCACACGTCGGAGCCGACTCCGAAGTAGGCTCATGCGCAGTGCCCTAACATCGACCCGCTCGCGAGCGCATAGCGCTTGCAAGTGAGTCTGAATCAGGCCCTCAGTCCAAGCAGCAGGATGGTACCTTGTACAGGCAGCATTAGTGTATTAAGGGTAAATGTAACCTTGCATAAATTATGGGGACTATTTATCAAGCTTTCCCTAAAATTATGTAAAAACTGCAGTTTCTGCATAATGTTATGAATTGTTACTATGTACGAACAGGGCCGTAGAGAGCCTGGCCGGGCCCCGGGTAAATGAGGGGGCATGGCTTAATCGCAGGAGGCATGGCCATGCCCCCTTGGAAAAAAAAAGAAAAAAATATCACTTTTGTACATGAAGCTGCGTGCCGGAGAGGGGGGCGCTGTAAGCCCCCCAAACCAGTGCTAAGCAGAAGGGGGGGGGGGGCGTGATCAGTGTGATCGCTTTCCCCCAGAGCCATAGGAGTCTCACACTGCAGCCCAGCACAAGCCGTGTGCTGAGCTGCTGTGAGGGAGGGGGGCGCCCATGTGTAATGTGCTAATTATTATCAATTGGGACTATGATTTCAACCCTATGTACCAAACTGCAAAAAGAAAAATGCCTGGGATATAACTTGCAGGGACAGCGGTTACCGCAACCGCTGTTCCTGCGAGATCCCCTTTGTACATAGCCGGGATATTTTCATTAAAAATGAAAATATCCGCCGCAATACGGATCCTTAATAATCGCGGCACTTCTAAAACCAATATTTTATTTTTGCAGGTCCGGCTGCTGCTGCTATAACCGATATTTTATTTTTGCAGGTCCCACTGCTGCTATAACCGATATTTTACTCTTGCAGGTGCCGCCGCTGCTATAACAGATATTTCATTTTTGCAGGTCCCGCCGCTGCTATAACTGATATTTTATTTTTGCAGGTCCCGCTGCTGCTGTGACTGATATTTTATTTTTGCAGGTCCCGCCGCTGCTGTAACTGATATTTTATTTTTGCAGGTCCTCGCCGCTGCTATCACTGATATTTTATTTTTGCAGGTCCTGCCGCTGCTATAACCAATATTTTATTTTTGCAGGTCCTGCCGCTGCTATAACTGATATATTATTTTTGCAGGTCCCGCCGCTGCTATCACTGATATTTTATTTTTGCAGGTCCCGCCGCTGCTGTGACTGATATTTTATTTTTGCAGGTCCCACTGCTGCTATAACCGATATTTTACTCTTGCAGGTGCCGCCGCTGCTATAACAGATATTTCATTTTTGCAGGTCCCGCCGCTGCTATAACTGATATTTTATTTTTGCAGGTCCCGCTGCTGCTGTGACTGATATTTTATTTTTGCAGGTCCCGCCGCTGCTGTAACTGATATTTTATTTTTGCAGGTCCTCGCCGCTGCTATCACTGATATTTTATTTTTGCAGGTCCTGCCGCTGCTATAACCAATATTTTATTTTTGCAGGTCCTGCCGCTGCTATAACTGATATATTATTTTTGCAGGTCCCGCCGCTGCTATCACTGATATTTTATTTTTGCAGGTCCCGCCGCTGCTGTGACTGATATTTTATTTTTGCAGGTCTCGCCACTGCTATAACCGATATTTTATTTTTGCAGGTCTCGCCGCTGCTATGACTGATGTTTTATTTTTGCAGGTCTCGCCGCTGCTATAACCGATATTTTATTTTTGCAGGTCTCGCCGCTGCTATGACTGATATTTTATTTTTGCAGGTCCCGCCGCTGCTATAACCGATATTTTATTTTTGCAGGTCCCGCCGCTGCTATAACTGATATTTTATTTTTGCAGGTCCCGCCGCTGCTGTGACTGATATTTTATTTTTGCAGGTCCCGCCGCTGCTATCACTGATATTTTATTTTTGCAGGTCCTGCCGCTACTATAACCGATATTTTATTTTTGCAGGTCCCGCCGCTGCTATAACTGATATTTTATTTTTGGAGGTCCTGCCGCTGCTATAACTGATATTTTATTTTTGCAGGTCCCGCCGCTGCTATAACCGATATTTTATTTTTGCAGGTCCCGCCGCTGCTATAACTGATATTTTATTTTTGCAGGTCCCGCCGCTGCTGTGACTGATATTTTATTTTTGCAGGTCCCGCCGCTGCTATCACTGATATTTTATTTTTGCAGGTCCCGCCGCTGCTATAACCGATATTTTATTTTTGCAGGTCCCGCCGCTGCTATAACTGATATTTTATTTTTGGAGGTCCTGCCGCTGCTATAACTGATATTTTATTTTTGCAGGTCCTGCCGCTGCTATAACCGATATATTATTTTTGCAGGTCCTGCCGCTGCTATAACCGATATTGTATTTTTGCAGGTCTCGCTGCTGCTATAACCGATATTGTATTTTTGCAGGTCTCGCCGCTGCTATAACTGATATTTTATTTTTGCAGGTCCCGCCGCTGCTATAACTGATATATTATTTTTGCAGGTCCCGCCGCTGCTGTAACTGATATTTTATTTTTGCAGGTCCTGCTGCTGCTATAACCGATATTTTATTTTTGCAGGTCCCGCCGCTGCTATAACTGATAATTTATTTTTGCAGGTCCCGCCGCTGCTATAACTGATATATTATTTTTGCAGGTCCCGCCGCTGCTGTAACTGATATTTTATTTTTGCAGGTCCTGCTGCTGCTATAACCGATATTTTATTTTTGCAGGTCCCGCCGCTGCTATAACTGATATTTTATTTTTGCAGGTCCCGCCGCTGCTATAACTGATATTTTATTTTTGCAGGTCTCGCCGCTGCTATGACTGATATTTTATTTTTGCAGGTCCCGCCGCTGCTATAACCGATATTTTATTTTTGCAGGTCCCGCCGCTGCTATAACTGATATTTTATTTTTGCAGGTCCCGTCGCTGCTGTGACTGATATTTTATTTTTGCAGGTCCCGCCGCTGCTATCACTGATATTTTATTTTTGCAGGTCCTGCCGCTGCTATAACCGATATTTTATTTTTGCAGGTCCCGCCGCTGCTATAACTGATATTTTATTTTTGGAGGTCCTGCCGCTGCTATAACTGATATTTTATTTTTGCAGGTCCTGCCGCTGCTATAACCGATATATTATTTTTGCAGGTCCTGCCGCTGCTATAACCGATATTGTATTTTTGCAGGTCTCGCTGCTGCTATAACCGATATTGTATTTTTGCAGGTCTCGCCGCTGCTATAACTGATATTTTATTTTTGCAGGTCCCGCCGCTGCTATAACTGATATATTATTTTTGCAGGTCCCGCCGCTGCTGTAACTGATATTTTATTTTTGCAGGTCCTGCCGCTGCTATAACCGATATTTTATTTTTGCAGGTCCCGCCGCTGCTATAACTGATATTTTATTTTTGGAGGTCCTGCCGCTGCTATAACTGATATTTTATTTTTGCAGGTCCCGCCGCTGCTGTGACTGATATTTTATTTTTGCAGGTCCCGCCGCTGCTGTGACTGATATTTTATTTTTGCAGGTCCCGCCGCTGCTGTGACTGATATTTTATTTTTGCAGGTCCTGCCGCTGCTATAACCGATATTTTATTTTTGCAGGTCCCGCCGCTGCTATAACTGATATTTTATTTTTGCAGGTCCTGCTGCTGCTATAACCGATATTTTATTTTTGCAGGTCCCGCCGCTGCTATAACTGATATATTATTTTTGCAGGTCCTGCCGCTGCTATAACCGATATTTTATTTTTGCAGGTCCCGCCGCTGCTATAACTGATATTTTATTTTTGCAGGTCCCACCGCTGCTAGAATAATTCGGCCAATTTTTTACATTTGTTTGAGTTATTTTGTCCGCAAATTCACCAAATACATAAATCCACATGCCATTCCAGGCCAGCTGTACTTTTTGTACATGATGGGGATAAATGAAGAAATGCAATGCTGTGTAAAATTGTATACGGCAGTGGTTCCCAAAACTGTGCGCCGTGGCACCCTGGGGTGCCTCGGGAGACTTGCAGGGGTGCCTCAGGTTGGTGGTCCAGCACCAAATCAAATTCTTTATGGTCAATGTAATGTAAGTATGTGGACAAACAGAAGCACAAACCTGTCACCCACCACATAACTGACCCTAAGGATGACAGGTCAGCACAATTTACTTCACTTTACTACTTCAATACATTTATTTCTGAATTTCTCAATAACAAACTTTTGGTTTAGGGGTGCCGTGAAAACAATTCTGATGCACTACGGTGCCATGATTCAAAAAAGTTTTGAAACTCTGGTATACAGTATAAAGAAACAAATACATTGCATTCCTTAATGAGGTAGTTACTCATTAGCAAAGGGACAGTGCCCCCCACTGGCCCCTCTTTAATGCAAAATAGACTATTTCTTTGAACAATGAAACAGCTGTGTGTTTTTTTTATTATTATTAGGGATGTGCGCCGGACCATTTTTGCCGGATTTGGATTTGGTTCTAATTTGTCGTCCGGCTTTGGATTTGGATTTGCCAAACTGCGGTGACTGGATTTGGATTTGGATTTTTTTACAAAAATTGACAAAAAAAGCTAAAATCACATAAATTGGTCTTTTTTTTCTTCCTAGAGTATTATTAACCTCAATAACATTAATTTCCAGTCAATTTAGACCACCTCACAGCTTATAATATTGTTTTCAACATTATTGGCCAAATATTGCAGTGAGCTGACTGGCTACTAAGCGACAGAGCAGCGGCGCAGCGGTGCAGCGGCACAGACACCACAGTATAAAGCACATCTATGACACATTGCCACACAGCAGTGGCAGAAATGAAAAGTAGTGCACCCACCCAGTGGGGTACGGCCAGCAGAATCACAGTACTTGTTACATAGTGGGCTACGGCCCAAGGAGTCACAGTGCACAATCTTATTCACATTACACCGCACATAGTGCCCCTGATTCACATTACACCATAAAGTAGTGTCTCTTATTTATGTTACGACACACAGTAGTGCCCCTTTTACACAATGCCCACAGTAGTGCCCCTTTTACACAATGCCCACAGTAGTGACCCTTTTACACAATGCCCACAGTAGTGACCCTTATACACAAAGCCCACAGTAGTAATACCCCTTATACAATGCCCACAGTAGTAGTGCCACTTATACAATGCCCACAGCAATAGTGTCCCTTACACAATGCCCTCAGCAGTGGTGTCCCTTATACAATGCCCCCAGTAGTGGTGCCCCCTATGCAGTCTCTTTAGTAGTAGGGCCCTCTATGCAGTGCCCCCAGTAGTAGTATGCCCCCCATTAGCAGGCCCCCCATTAGTAGGCCCCCCAGTAGTATGCCCCCCATTAGCAGGCCCCCAGTAGTATGCCCCCCAGTAGTATGCCCCCCATTAGCAGGCCTTCAGTAGTATGCCCCCCAGCAGTATGCCCCCATAAGCAGGCCCTCAGTAGTATGCCCCCCAGTAGTATGCCCCCATATGCAGGCCCCCAGTAGTATGCCCCCCATTAGCAGACCCCCCCCAGTAGTATGTCCCCCTTAGCAGGTCCCCAGTAGTATGCCCCCCATTAGCAGGCCCCCAGTAGTATGCCCTCCAGTAGTATGCCCCCATAAGCAGGCCCCCAGTAGTATGCCCCCCCAGTAGTATGCCCCCCATTAGCAGGCCCCCCAGTAGTATGCCCCCCATTTGCAGGCCCCCAGTAGTATGTCCCCCCAGTAGTATGCCCCCCATTAGCAGGCCCCCAGTAGTATGCCCCCATTAGCAGGCCCCCAGTAGTATGCCCCCCCCAGTAGTATGCCCCCATTAGCAGGCCCCCAGTAGTATGCCCCCTCAGTAGTAGGCCCCCCCAGGAGAAGACCCCCCATTAGCAGGCCCCCATACACACATAAAAAACAAAACAAAACAAAAAAACTTACCTGTATCCCTGCTCCAGCCGCCGTCCGCTCTGCTGCCACGTGATGAGGAGGGAGCCGGAAGACGGAGCTCCTGAGTGAACTCCAGCCGGCTCCCTCTGTGCAGCAGCCAATGAGAGTCTGTTTGACTCTCATTGGCTGCTGTAACAAACACACGGTCTGCCCTTAACTCGAGGAGCCCTGATGTCGAATCCGACATCAGGCGGTCGCCGTTCGGCCCCAAATGGTGATCCGAGTCAGGCAGGAACTCGGATCCCCTATGTTCGGAGCGGTTCAGATTCCACAGAATCCAAACCGCTCATCTCTAATTATTATAATTTTGATTTAGATCAGAGAGCAAAATAAAGAAAATTAAACTATAACAGACTATTTGTTTTTACTAAGTTTGTTTCAAAGGCATTTAAAAAGAAAAAGCAGAAATGTCAGCTGTCCATTAACGCGGCAATCATTCCGGGATAAGATATTCAGGTGTTTATCTTCACTATATTATGCATTGGGAGTGCATCCACTTTTCCTTTCTGGATTGTATTCGCTACTTTGTCTAAACTGAAGATCCCTTCTCACCTTCATCCGATGAGCACAGTTTAGCAATTCAAATTTCCAACCCCGAGAAACGATTTTCTTTATTATAACTAGCGATAAATAGACCAGTTCTCAAACAGGAATTGCATATCAATGTGGAGACGTGATTGACTGCATGCATTAGCCATTCCTCAGCCACAGCATTTCCATGCCCTGCGTTACAGTGCTGTTTTCACTCAGTGTCAGTCAAGCCGTCCCGGTGTAACAGCGAGGGGGGTTTTCAGTGAGGAGCGTAGAATGGCCGCAGTCACAACGGTGTCTAATCACTTCCATCATGCTCTGAGCTTCATGCACAGAGGGGCTGATTCTTGATTGCACGTACGTGCAATGCTGAACACAGATTCACGATTATCTACGCCTCTGCCTGATTGGCAGGCAGAGGCATTTTGGGGTCACTGCGGGGGTGGGGACGGCCAGCGTTCCCAGGAGTGGCAGTTTCCTCGTCTCGCAAGCTGGCAAGCCTGAGTAAGATGAGGCTTACTCTGCTGACCGGCAGCCCGCTGCCATCCACCATCGCAACTGATTATCACGTTGGTGATCCTATCCTGCGACCTAAGCTGAATTAGCCCCAGAATTAATTAGAATGTTTCCTTGCACGGCAATGTTGCATCAGGAGTCTTCAGAAGATGCATTAATTTATTCATTTCTTAAGCTGGGTGCACACTATACGATCCATCATACTATGGGCCATATTCAATTAGCAGCGAAAAGTCGGACTTTTCGCCATCATCACCGTTTTTCCAGGGGATAAAGTATCGGGCACGTGCCCGGTTATCCCCTGTATACAATTAGGAATCGGTGAAAACGCAACCCGGCGGAAAGGTAAGTATCGAAAAGTCCTGTTACTTTTGGGGAAATCAGCCTGTCACCCCCCAAAAGATGGTCTGACATGGGGATCACTATGGGTATCCCCGAATTGGCCTGCTAAAGGTATTTGGGGTTTTAAACGGGAGCGACAGGTGCTTTAATGCGTCTTTAAAGAAATGGTGAAGAATAGCATTTAGCTTTAGTTTTTTTTTTTAAATAACTAGTCCCATCAAATTTGGGGTACATGAAAATGGGTGCAAGCATATTTTTAAGTCCATAAAGTGATTTTTAAAAATTCTTCAAAAATCCACCTGCCGCAACCAACCGCATTCTAGAATACACCTGCCGCATACTTGGGGAGCCCCCCTGAGGCAATTTTGCTAGTTTTTAAGTTTGTTCCCCAACTTTTTTTTTTTGCCCCCAAATTGAAACCACTTTTTTTTTGGGTGTCCTTTGCTATTTTTTACATTTTTTTTTGAGAAAGATAACTTTTAGGGGACTTTCCATGGAGTGCAGGATACTTTTTTAAAGTCTGCACCCCAATATCCCAAATCTGCACTTTTTTTCGCCACCTATTCTATGGTGAAAACGTTTTTTAACAAAGACTTTTCGCACCTGGGAAAAGTCTTTGAAATTAAATATGGGGATAAGTGAAAATGGCGAAAATGACGTCATTGACGATAAATTATCGCCGACAACGGACATTTTGCTCCTAATTGAATATGGCCCTATATATCGTTCTGACGCAGATAGGAATGATATATTGTACAGATCGTGTAAGCTTGATCCATCGTTCCTGACGGTCCTTCATTGCATCGTAAAATCTGCTGTCCTGCACGTCAGATGGGACAATGCAATGAAGCATAGACTCACTCAGGACTGCGATAATCGAATGGTCTGCGACCGATGCTGCCTCTTTGTACGCAGATGCTGTGGCATTTTACACAGACGCACTGGGCCTTGGCCATTGTGTGCTTTGGATGAGGAACATAGAATTTAATGGGGAGATGTATCATGAGTGATAAAGTGGAGGCTTTGCCGACAGCAACCAATCAGCATCTAACTGTCATGTATCTAGCGGTCTGTGAAATGTCAGCTAGAAGCTGATTGGTTGCTGTGGGCAGTGTCTCCACATTATCACTCTTGATACTTCTCCCCCTTAAATTCTACGGCCCTCATCCAAAGCACACAATGGCCAAGGCCCAGTGCACAAGTCGCTTTGGTGGCGCATTTGCGCAGCCCTGCCTAGACTCCAGCAGATGGAGTGGCTGCCATTTGTCTCGTGCTCATTGTATTCAATTATGCGACCTTTATTATTGTCACGAACTCTCGGATGAATTGTGGATCCTTCCCGTATTCAGGGAATTGGCAAGACTTATTCCTGAGGCGCGGAGTCTAATGTGCCAGCGGTTTTCACCAGGGACCCTCGCAAGAAGGTATGGACTTGGCTGCGTCCGACACACAGGTCGCGGCCCTCAGGTTAGGTTTCACTACTGTATACAGGTGCTGGCGAACTTGGTTGGAATGGTAGCAGGGAGCAGGCGTAAACGGGTCACAGGGGGAAGCCGAAGTCAGGACCAGTTATCAACGTAGAACCAGGGGTCAGGCAGAATCAGAGTCACGAACAAAGCCAAGGTCAGGACTGATAATCAGGATATGCACAGGAACGCTGGAGTATGGTAACGGAGCCTATACTCTGGCACTGGAGTGCTCCCAGGAACTTCCTTATGTAGGTCAGAGTTCAATTTAGCCCCCAATCAGCACTTCCTATTTTGTGCCTGTCTCTTTAAATCTTTTAGTAGCGCAGCGCGTGCTCCTATTGAAGCCGCAGCCGCCTGCACACAGCCGCCGGAGGAGAACTGCTGACAGCGGGTGCCAGGGATCTCCCGCCAGCTGTCCCACGCCAGCCCGGATCCCAGCGCCGCCAAACCAGGTAAGAGGGACCTGGATTCAGCAGCGCTGTGACAATTATCACCTAAGTATTAAGGGATTAAAGCAGCTTCACGCTGTCTGTTTTTCATCCAATATAAAGAATCTTAATTCTCTAGGAACTGAGGTATAAGTCATGGTACAAAACACATATGGATATAAATAAATATGACAAGATTCAGATTTCAGAGTAAGTTGATAAAAATCAAATTAATAATAATGATTTGCAGACTTTAGGCCTCATTTATCAACCTGTTTTATCATTCACAATTTGTGCCAGGATCTCTGCAACTGGCGGATCCTCTGAGATATACGCCACCCCTGCCACCTTGGCCCTGCGACATTTGGAATACACGACCGGCCTCCCGCTACAGGTGTTATTGTGTGTAAGGTATTGCTGTAATCGTGGCTGTCAGCCCAATACAGCTGCTTCTTCATAGGAATTTTACGTCAGTATAGGATATATTCCAGAGAACTGCCTAATTTGGTATCTCTATATGCCTTATTTGGAATTCTATATATCCAATTAAAGTCCAATATAGACTGTGGCCACTTGGCTGAAAGTTGATACAGTGCAATTCTTTACTTGTATCAATCAACCGAACATATGTTACTTTCTTTTGGCTAATGCTATTACCTGCTGCAATACTGCAACTTTTATCTTTTTGATAGATCAGTTATTTTTAGACACACATGTTATTTATATTGTGGTTTTTGTACTGTGGATCTATTTTAAACTTGGCATTTCATTGTGGTAAATAAATATTATTAATGACAATTTTATCTTGTCATTTTTCCAGTGCACACTAGCACACTATTGTGTTGTACAGAAACCCCACTTCACATTATGCAATAGTGCCCCTCACTCTGGTAGTGCAGTTATGTGTGGGGGCCAGTGGCGGATTTTACCCAGGGGCTGCGAGGCTGCAGCCCCCCAGTAAAATCCTCCACTTCAGTGAGTCGGTGCAGTCTGTGACTGCATTGGCTACACTGTGACTGGAGGTGGCTTCCCATTGGACAGGCAGCCCCAGTGGGAAGTGTTTCCTCCCCCTGGGACTGCCAGTGTGGGCTGCGATTAGCAGGGAGTGGCTTCTGCTCTGCCTATCGAGCAGCCATATGTAGCTTCTCATACGTAGCTTCTCGGGGCTGCAAACAATGCAGTCCCCAGAAGCTGGTGTTATGTGCATGTGCGGTGCCACCGCTGGTCATGCGCATGCACTGGTCCCCACGCCTGCCAGAGTAATTGCGCAGGCTCCAGGACCTGGCCTGCCATGGCCAGAGTAGTAGCACCGCAGCAACAGCAGTCTCCCTGTGGTAAGAAGGCAGCTGCTGGTGGTGGCCTCTGGGCCACCGCCCCAGCTGCCCTGTTGTTAATCCAGCTCTGTTTTGCAAACATGTCTGTTTCTTAGTCTGGCAGAGTGTCATCCAGCAATAACACAATCTGCCTGATTCAGCAAGGATTGCAATTGCAAAGCTGCACGCAGGATATAGATGTGATGTATACATGCAGGATATAGATATGATGTATGCACCAGCAGAGCCGGCCCTAGGCATAGGCATTCTAAGCAAATGCCTAGGGAATCTGGAATGCCTAGGGGCATTCCACGGCTCTGCCTCCACCCCCATGCACTGCTGTCGCGATCTGAGCTCAGCTCCGATCCGGCAGCACAGAGGTCTGCCCGGCTGGTCAGGTGACTCTGATGTCACTGATAGCCAGGTCAGAGGAGACTAGGAAGATGCCGCGGGACCTACAGAACACGAAGTGAGGTCTCCCCAACCAATCACCAGCGGGAAGAGTCTCCTTGTCCAATCTCTGCTCGAGCCCTCCAAACCGCCCTCCTCCCGTCTCCTACCCCTCGGTGGCCATCGCTTGGATATTGCCGCGGGCTAGCGCTGGTGAGTGAATGAGAGTGGCCATTGTTCCTGCGTTGCTTCTCTCCATTGAGCCAGCTCTGTGAGGGAATCTCAGCTCAGCCTGTGTGACTCGTGGCTGCCTTTCTTTATAATGATCGCCACTCAGTCCCCATGGACGGCTGTTCCTCAGTATGTACACTTTTATTGTTTACAGGGAATCTGACTGAATTATATACTGTATGATGTTGTTCCCAAATGAACTAAAAAAAAGACTAGCACTCCAAACAAGTTTGACATACTATATGGACTCATTTTGTGCTTTACATCCCTCTGCGAGGGGCTTCCCTCATCACCAGCTCTGTACGGTATCATCCTGGGACCCGCCTCCAGCTCCTATCCCTGCACCGACTGCGCATTACATGCCCTTCCTCTGCTATCTACCCTTACCCGCTCCCTACTCCCAGTTCTGTCTGCCCATAACCCCCTTCCTACGCTCTAGCACTGCTTGCCCTTACCCCCTCTGCCCCCAACACAACCTCAACTTTTCCCTGCCTCAACCTCCAACTCTACCTCAACTGCTGCTTGCCCTAAGCCATCTTTACCCCAAATACTACCTACCCCAAGCACTGCCCAAGTTGCCACCTGACCCCAGCACTGTCCCATCTGCTACCTGCCCTTATCCCTCATAATATGTAATGGGACCCAGAAACCAAGTGAGGGGTCCTTGAGACCCACAAATTTTCTTGCTCAGTGTGATCACTGTGTGTGTGTGTATATATATATACATATACACACACACACACATACATATATATATATATATATACACAGCCAAAATTTTGCCTAGGGCACCAAATTGGCTAGGGCCGGCTCTGTGCCCCAGGCTATAGATATATGATGTATGCAAGCAGGCTATAGATATGATGTATGCAAGCAGGCTATAGATATGATGTATGCATGCAGGATATAGATATGATGTATGCACGCAGGCTATAGATATGATATATGCACGCAGGCTATAGATATAATGTATGCATGCAGGCTATAGATATGATGTATGCACGCAGGATATAGATATGATGTATGCACGCAGGCTATAGATATATGATGTATGCATGCAGGCTATAGATATATGATGTATGCACGCAGGCTATAGATATATGATGTATGCATGCAGGCTACAGATATATGATGTATGCATGCAGGCTATAAATATATGATGTATGCTAGCAGGCTATAGATATGATGTATGCACGTAGGCTATAGATATATGATGTATGCACGCAGGCTATAGATATATGATTTATGCACGCAGGCCATAGATATGATGTATGCTAGCAGGCTATAGATATGATGTATGCACGCAGGCTATAGATATATGATGTATGCACGCAGGCTATAGATATATGATTTATGCACGCAGGCCATAGATATGATGTATGCACGCAGGCTATAGATATATGATGTATGCATGCAGGCTATAGATATGATGTATGTACGCAGGCTATAGATATATGATTTATGCACGCAGGCCATAGATATGATGTATGCATGCAGGCAGCTTTACAATTTCGTCTTTGCAATAATGCAAAAGCAGCAGGAGCTGTATGACAACAGAGGCCGCAGACTGGGATCACCATTGCGACCATCGGTGGTCAATGGTTGCAATGGTGGACGGCTAAGTAAGTCTCAGCTTACTCAGGCTGGCCGGCTTGCGAGCCCAGCAGACTGCGTACGTCCACGCAGTCCCTGGACTGGCCTCTCCTGGAAAACGGAGCGGACACGCCCCATTTCCAGGAACGCCATCCACCCCCGCCACCGCACCTCAAATGCCTCTGCTGTCAACCAGGCAGAGGCATTCAAGGGCTTGCGTGCATTTTAGCAGGACCCATTCTGCACACATTCTGAGTCCTGCGTACATGCAGATTCCCGATAACCGCGTGCACTGCCAAATAAGGCCCGATGTCCGCAGGAGGGTAGGATAGAAGATTGGTGGTATTTGAAAGAAAAACTTACAGGGTAGATGAAACATTAAAGCCTCTTATTCCTACTTTACACATGTATTTGCTGAATGTTGGAGACCTTTGATTAGGTGGAGCCTGAAGATGCAAGGTATTGGTACGCTTCAAAGAGTGTTCTGTAGTTTTTTATTCTTGAAGGACTTTGTGGAGCCGGCTGGATCATGTGAACATCAGAAACCTATTTTAGTGATATTTTGGTCTAAGTCTTACACCTGATGATTGGAATTTTCAATTTAGATTTATTCTTTAGTATGTGCTTAGTTATTTCCCACCACAAAACAGCAGATAAAACCCATAACAATAATTAGCAAATTATTGGCGGATAGGAATTAAATAGAGAAGGTTTAAAATTCCCTAATAACTTCCTGTATTTGGGAGAAGATATGGCTCCGGGACAACCATTGCCAAAATGTATCCCGACAGTAAATTTGAATAATGCTCCCTGTGATTTCTGTAGTGATTATTCTTTCTTAGTGCAGCAGTTTAATCATTTATTGTGGATGGACGTAACAAGCTTGGCCTTTATCTTAGCTTTTGATATATTAATGTTCCTGCACAGAATACTCACATTTACAGTAAGTGCACATCTGGCTGGACGGGTTACGCCGTAACTTATCAGATCGACTGCACATTACAAAGACTGTACATTAAATGCATGATGCCTATGAATTATTCCTAGTGCTGGGCTGGATACAGTGCAGCCTGCTCTGTGCTTTGTAAAAGTGCTTTCTGCTGGAAATAACAATCTAGTCACAGGGTAAATGTATTAGATGGAGGTTCCATGGACGAGTGGGAAGCAACTACCATGAGTGTAAGGGGAGCAGCTGCTATGGGGCCCACAGCTGAGGGGGGCCCATACATCTTCCTTGTCACAGCTACATGTGTTATATACATTTTTCACCATTGGGTGGTACATAGGGGCCCTTACAAACCTTTGCTATGAGGCCTTTAAATACCTAGTTACACCCTTGGGGAAGAGTTTAGTGTGTGCTCTACAAGAGGCTGCCACAGGAATTCTATCTCACAGAGACCAGTCCTATCATGTTAGATACAGCCCACAATAAGGAGTGCCGAGAGGGGACAGCGGGCAAGATCAGATTATCTGGGCCGTGACCCGTCTTGGGGTACTGGCAGTCAATTAATACATCTACACCTATTGTAATTCACCGGAATGGTTATGTAATACCAACAATCGGGATGCCTCCTGTCAAAATACCGACAGCGGCATCCTGCTGGTCGGTATCCCGTCAGGGGTCGGGTCAGTATCCTAACCCTCCCCCCTACTCCCCCTAACCCTCTCTTCTTGTAGCGCAACCCTAACCCTCCCCACCCCACACCCTAACCCTCCCTGTTAGTGTCTAAACCTAACCCACCCCCCTTCGTGCCTAAGCCTAACACTCCCACCTTAGTGCCTAACCCTAACCCCCCCCAATGGTGCCAAACCCTAATCCTCCCCCCTAGGGATACCTACCCCTAACCACCACCTGTAAAACCTAACCCTACTATGCTGCGTAAACCTAACACTCCCCCCCCACGACTAACAGCTAAGATGCCCCGGACTTACCTAGTTTGGGATGGCGTCCTTCTGGATTCCGGCATCGGGATTAAGATAGGCGTCAGCATTTCTCCGCCATGCGCATAAGGTGCATATCCTCATTCCTCTATTTATATATGCAGGACTGCAGACTATCACATATTGGGGGAGATGTACCAAGCCTTGGAGAGAAATAAAGTACCAACCAACCTGCTCCTGTTGTTTCTCTAGCACAGTTAGAAGCTGGTTGGTTGCTACAGTACTTTATCTCTCTCTCCACTTAATACATATCCCCCATTATCAGACGATCTGCACATTATCTTGTTACTTTTAGACCATCCCACAATTAATTAAAAACAAATTCCTTATTACGTCTCATTAGAGAACACTGGAGTCTCATTTACTTTATTTCTCGTCGTGACAGTAACTCTGTATTTGGGTCAAATTTGTACATTTTATCTTTAAATTACCCGGTTTGCAGCTCCGGGCCTGATTCAGAGCTGCTTATTCACATCTGCGGATTCATTGCATGCAGACATCTGCGCATAATCAGAGCCGGGCGCATCTCTGTGGCCGCGCCGCCATTATATATTAGATTGTGAGAGCAAACCAGTACGTTCCCTAGGGCTCCATGGGGTCTAAATCAGGCTCTTATTACAGTTAACACTTATCCGCAGATAGCCGCACCTCAGGGGGCCTGATGTAAGACAGGAGCTGATTGGTTGGTACTTTATCTTCATCCTCTTTATCTCTCTTTAAGACTTAGTATATTGGAGCTCATTCAGGCCCACTCGCTAGATGCGTTCGCTCGCACCCTGCGTAAGCAAATCCAGCGCACGCCCAGAAAGGCAGGCGATCGCATGGCAAGGCATTAGCAAGCCCACTATGTCTTGGCGTGCGATTACTTAGTGTATACAGACGCCCACCAGCCATTATTAAGACATCCACTTGCGCACGTCATCTCCTGGAAGTGCTTGAAAACACTGGTACATCGAGAACCATCGGATGCGATCGCAGCGCTTGAGGTTGACTATACCCTGCCGCAAGCACTGCGATCACTTCAGTGTGAAATACACCCAGGTGACGTGTACTATGACACTGCCTTTTAATTATGCACGCCTCTGAAATGGCGTTGAGACACTCAGGCACGCCTGCGTTCGCACCTCCACTCTCCCGTTTCCAGTGGCCAGCCCCTGTCACCACCCTCAAATGGCTTCTCCTGTCACTTGCTCTGCTGAGCAGTCTATGCGCAGCGAGCGAATGCATCCCGATCTCTCGCACTGGTTTGCGCACGCGCATTGCAATGTATGCGCATGCGCTGCGCAGATTGGAATTATTGGCCAGCTACGAACGTTCGCATTATAGCGAGCGGTCTGAATCAGCTCCATAGACCCCTTAGTAATCTGATTGGTCTATTTATACAATGAATGAACACTTCAATGATAAATCTCTATTTGTTAATATATGTGACATAAGTCTTCAAGTCAGTCTTTTTTTTTTTTTTTACCATTTTCCACAATGAAATGATCCTGCATGCAGAACATATTACAGCCGCTTTCACCTTGGATTTCTTAGAGGTCTCCACAAATGTCAGCTGAGTGGTGGTTAGTCAGCGCAGGAGCAGACGTTGAAATCTAGCGCTTGAAAGCTAAAATACAGCTTTGTGAGACAGCTGAGCACATGGAGCCATCACTGTGGGAAGTAGGATATATTTCTAAACTGTACTTAAGTGTCCCTGTCTGCAAATGGGGACCCGTTGGCTTATCCAGATCTCCCCGTGTGCCTAATTATCCTCAGCGCCAGCGTGACGCTAGCATGACACCGGCCAACGTCCTACAGCTGCTGTGCGGCATCCAAGCAAACATTGATTAGTATAATAAAATAAATGGTTTTAAAATAGAGATGAGCGGTTCGGCTTGGACTGGGTTAAGCTCGGATATGAAAACGTTGTCTTATTGGCTATCCGGCTCTCATGTGTTTTGGATAGCCAATAAGGTGATGTTTTCATATTCGAACTTGCGTTAAGTTGGGGGAAAGAACAGGGTCAACACCGAAACGCTCATCTCTAGTATTAAATAGCAGTTGAAAATAAAAGAAGGAAATTTTCCGTCATACAGAAATGCTACATCCGAGGGTCTCTTCCTGTGACAGAATGCGGCATATAACATTGGACTTTATGGTTGCATTTATGCTCTGTTTAGCTGAACACTATGGTCCTGATTTAGAGCAGCAGGTAGATGTGACCACGTTTGCGGCTTTTGCCGCGGTCACGTCTTATGCTTATGCTGCAACTGATTATATTAAAACTAAGACACCAAGGTACAGCGCCTTGCGCCTGTGGAAATCCGCCTCTGTGCGTCTTTAGAGGCACCATCGAAACCTGCACAAGCCCATTGGCATGTGCAATTTCTCCGTCTGAGCATGTCATCCTGTGTCAGCGCTACTACTTCTGTAAGCGACAAACTGAACTCCGCAGCACTTGCATCCAAATTTGTTCTGATCCCCTGCGCAGTACTTCCAGTTCCTACACCAGTCAACTGTCTGCATATCGGCATTGCATGCAAATAACATGTACCTGAATGAGGCCCAATGTATTCTCTGTTATCATTATTCAGGCGTAAGGATCTATTTATGTAGGCACATCGTTAAGTGAAAATGTGTATCATCGTCTTTTGTGTCAATTTCAGTTTTAGTAGCGCCACAATTTAACAGTCTTCCTCTCATCTGCAGGTGTCTTCTCTGCTTTACCTGCAGCCTGGCTAGCGCTAACGGCATAGTGCAAAATACAGGAAAGGGGGTTGGGCTGCACATTCTAATTTAAAAACAATATGAGGTGCTACCTTGCTGAGATCTGTAGTTCTACAGCAGAAATTGTGGGTCAGGGGGTAGGAGGCCAGCCGGGAGACTTGCCTGGTTTTCCGGGTGGCTGGGAGCACCACCCTAATTTCGGGATGGTAGGCAAGTATGCCTATGACAGCAGCCCTGCTGTGTCTACTAAGAGCCCGCAAACACACTGTATCACCTTAGCTATATTAGAGGGACAGCCACTGCAGGTGGAGAGGATGGGCACAGTACAGCAGCCACTGGAGGTGGAGAGGATGGGCACAGTACAGCAGCCACTGGAGGTGGAGAGGATGGACACAGCACAGCAGTCACTGGAGGTGGCGAGGAAGGGCACAGTACAGCAGCCACTGGAGGTGGAGAGGATGGGCACACTACAGCAGCCACTGGAGGTGGAGAGGATGGTCACAGTACAGCAGCCACTGGAGGTGGAGAGGATGGACACAGTACAGCAGCCACTGGAGGTGGAGAGGATGGACACACTACAGCAGCCACTGGAGGTGGAGAGGATGGACACAGTACAGCAGCTACTGGAGGTGGAGAGGATGGACATAGTCCAGCAGTCACTGGAGGTGGAGAGGATGGACACAGTACAGCAGCCACTGGAGGTGGAGAGGATGGACACACTACAGCAGCCACTGGAGGTGGAGAGGATGGACACAGTACAGCAGCCACTGGAGGTGGAGAGGATGGACACAGTACAGCAGCCACTGGAGGTGGAGAGGATGGACACAGTACAGCAGCCACTGGAGGTGGAGAGGATGGTCACAGTACAGCAGCCACTGGAGGTGGAGAGGATGGACACAGTACAGCAGCCACTGGAGGTGGAGAGGATGGACACAGTACAGCAGCCACTGGAGGTGGAGAGGATGGACACAGTACAGCAGCCACTGGAGGTGGAGAGGATGGTCACAGTACAGCAGCCACTGGAGGTGGAGAGGATGGACACAGTACAGCAGCCACTGGAGGTGGAGAGGATGGACACAGTACAGCAGCCACTGGAGGTGGAGAGGATGGTCACAGTACAGCAGCCACTGGAGGTGGAGAGGATGGACACAGTACAGCAGCCACTGGAGGTGGAGAGGATGGACACAGTACAGCAGTCACTGGAGGTGGAGAGGATGGACACAGTACAGCAGCCACTGGAGGTGGAGAGGATGGACACAGTCCAGCAGCCACTGGAGGTGGAGAGGATGGACACAGTACAGCAGCCACTGGAGGTGGAGAGGATGTACACAGTACAGCAGTCACTGGAGGTGGAGAGGATGGACACAGGGTCTCATTCAGACCCGCTCACGAGCGCTGTACGCTCGCAAGCGGGTCGATGTTACCCAAATCCGCATGCGCACGACGGAGGTGCCTCCATCGTGCGCATGCGCAAGACCCGAATAACGACGGGGTAGCCGTCGTTATAGGTCTCGCACCAAAGGGGGCGTGCTGTCGATGGTGAGTGACAGCACGCCCCCTTTGGTGGGTGTGGCTGCCCAGACGGAGGCGTTCCCATGGGAATGCCTACCGTCTGGGTCCGGCCCCACTGACATCACTAGTAATGTCAGTGGGAGTGTTTTTGGCTCTGATAGAGCCAAAAGCACTCCGGGCTTGTGGCAGATGAGACCCTACCACAAGGGTCTCGTCGCAAGCCCGATGGTCGCGATGGTCTTGACCATCGCGACCATCTTTTTGGCCGCTCGCATAAGCTGTGGGTGGCCGCTCCAATTTTAGGTAGGCCGGCCCTGATTCAGAGCGAGAGCTCTGGTCAGAGCGTCCGGCTCTGAATCAGGCCCACAGTACAGCAGCCACTGGACACGTTAGCATAGACTGGAGTCGGTGTGAACTGGTGCCCAAATCACCATGGGAGGGACTTATAAAGAATCCAAAACCCGCGAGAATCCGATGCCGGGATGATGACATTTTGCTTCGATTTGGAAGCTGAGCAAGACAGGAACGCCTGAGCCTTCGTTCGGATTCATTCAGTTCAGGTTTTCAGAAAACCGAACCCGCACAGCTCTAGTTTTTATTAACTTAAGGACATAAAGGGCAGGAAATCTGAAAGAGTTTTGTAAGGTTTTGTTATTATATCAAAGGAGATAGTATGTAGAGTACAGGGAAGATTTTTCATTACAAACTTAAGCTCACCCAGGAAAGGCCTGAAAGGTGGTTTGGTGTAGTTTCCAATAAAATGAACATCCCTTATGGAATCCTGTCAGCAGGAAACTGCAATTACCAGCAGGACATGGGTACACATAGCCTTTTGTCTGTACTCTCATATCGATTACTTGGATATGTGAAGCTGGCACAAACAGCAGGAGCAAGTACTCAGCAGTGTGGTCACCAGGTGTGACTGCATATAAACAGAAATCAAAGGCCACAACCATATGTTATCTATTTTGACATAAAATGTACATTTCTATAATATCTAAGAGCTTCAGAAATCTTGAAATATACTGTATGTTAGTGTGCTGGTTAGATGTGATTTGGGCATCACTAGGATGAATGTTGTGTGAGAAATGAGGTATCTAACAGATCATACCTCACAATGATGTCATATTTACATTTATATGAAATACTTAAGTTAATAATATGTGGGCTTTCCTACTATGGACCATAATTTTATTAACTGGTCAACCAGTCAGCAGAGACTAAGGGGTCTATTTACTAAGCAGCATTAGAAGACATAGTGAAAAGTGATAAGGTACCAGCCAATCAGCTCCCAACTGTCATTTTTCAAACACAGCCTGTGAGATGGCAGTTAGGAGTTGATTGGCTGGCACCTTATCACTTTTCACTCTGTCTCCTAACACTGCTTAGTAAATAGACCCCTCAGTTATGACCTCAATAGAGGGTAGTGAAGGGGGTAGGTTATAAAAAGCATGGGAGTCTTTTGTTCCATGTCAGACTTTGGGGCACAATCTAATTGAGAGACTGCACCTTCATATTTCCAGCTGTACCCACAGCACAGAATAGGATATTTTCCGTTTTATTTTTAAATTGCAACACATGTATCTACAGTATGTAATCTGTAACCCTTTTTCTTTATATCAGTTCTGTAAATAAGCATTGTGCATTCTGTAGTAGATAAAGTATTCCTTTATTAGTCTATTTCATCTATACTCCAGAACCCAGTATTTGAGGAAGCTATTAGATTGCTAAGGTTATACTATAATTGTTATTGATGGGCAGAAACTAACTGTGTGGTAGTTTGTGTCGTCGAACCTGTGCAATTGTGACAGAGTATTCAGGGACCTGTGGCTCCTTAGTTTACCACGGTTGATGGCAGTAAAGATACTGTAAGGTAAGTGTATGGTACAACAGGCAGAGAGATAACATATACCATGTATTATATTTCACTTTGCCCTCGCTATATCAGGATATGTGCAGTCCTGACATGTGACACAGCCACAGTGAATAAATAACTGCCTGTGATTGAAACTGGAGTGTAAACTCAGGGATACCTCCTGGGGTCCCTGACAGTTACAGTCAGGCAAAACTAATTTAATGAAGGGAAAAATGGGCATTTTTGCTGGGCCCATGTGGACAAGGAGCATAGCAATGGTGCTTGCAAAAGAAGAGGTTGTAAAATGCTTTTCATCTCTTCTACCTCAGCCTTTTGGTCTCCTGGCAAGACGACCCCACAATACATGTTTCTAGGAGTTAAAGTAGGCATGAACGGGGTGGAACTGAGTACCCTCACCTCTAATGGTAGGTGGAACTAGTTCCACCACCACCAAGTCCCTTCGCAGAAGTCCCACAGGCAGAGAGCCACTCACTGTCTGCCTAGGGAGGCTCAAAGGTCCCTTATTTCAGGGAAACCAGCATATAGGAATGGAAAGAATCAAGCAAAGGCGATACATAGGGGTTGCAAAAAAACATTGGGCATCCAAGTGACATAGACTAGTTTGTGGGGACCCCATAAAAAAACTCAGAGGCAAAGCAAGAAAATAACACTGATGATACAGCGCCCAGGCGGCCCACAGGCATTCACTTTACCGTTTCCTATACACAACAGTGTGTGTGTAAAGAACAGTTTTCACTCTTGTTTTGGCCCAGGGGGGGGAATGTTATAGGCGGCGGGCAGGGGCGGATTTAGACTGTTGTATTAGGGGGGCAAGTTAATGATTAATTCCGCCCCCCCCCCTCGCGGCAACCCCCCCACACTCTCCGACTAAAGTGCCGGACGCAAGATTGTTAGTGCCGAGCTAAGTTGGAAAACAGTCTCGCGGCCAGCACTTTAGACAGATTTCTCCTCGCACCCTCAGGACGGTGCGAGAACAAATCATTAGTCGGACTAAACAGTGCGCTGAATTGAATAGCTCCGGGAGATCCCTCCCGACACTATTCAATTTCCGCTGAATTGAATCGCCCCCTTTGAAAGTTGTAATTAACTAGCTGTGGCCCACAAGTGAGAACTATGCAATGTAGTACATGCAAGTTTAGCACTATATTTGCAACATTATTAATATATGTATAGTATATTATATAGTTATTTTATATGCTTATATATTATGGGAAAAAAATCTACAAAGGTGAAGTTATCCTTTAATCTGTCTCAATCAATATAAAAAAAGATGCCAACCTTGTGTCACTTTATTTAAATTGCTCTATAAGTTGCTATATACAGTAATACCCCTTTTCCACCTAAATTCCGGGTCTGACCCAGAGTTGGAACAAAGGGCCTGATTCAGAGCCACTCGTAAGCGGCAGCTCGTTCGCTCTGAGCGATGTTTGCCCAACTGCGCATGCGTACGGATCGTTATACGCATGCGAGAACCAGTCAGTGCGGCCAAAATTCATGTGCTCGCAAAATAGCGAATGCCTGCTAATTTGAGTGACAGGATGAGGCGTATGTGGGTGGTAACAGGGGAAGGTGCTTGAAAACGGGGAGTGGAGATCCGATCGCAGGCGTGCTTAAAGGTCAAAACGGGCGTTTTATGGGTGTGCATATTTAAAACAGCAGCGTCATTGACCACGTCACTGGATTATTTTATAGCCAGAACTGCTCGCAAAATTGTGGTAGCAAAAACCAACCACAAGAATAGCGAGCAGTTCATACCCTGTTCGATGTACTCGATTAATCTAATAAATAGCGGACATGACGTAGGATGCGAGCGGCCAGGGGGCGTAGTTTCCTAAAAAACGACCGCAAGTTTTGTACGCTCGTTCAGACCTAGAGGCGTGAACAGACCGCAAACAGCGAACGGTTCATTTGAATAGCCACCCCTATTTTCTGGACGAGCGAGCGCTAATTGCGTCCGGCTCTGAATCAGGCCCAAAGTTCCTATCCAGATCAGACCCGGAATTTTGCCGGCGCTGACTCGGGATATTCCCGAGTCAGCGCCGCTCACACCGCAGTCGGGTCTGCATAGACCCGGCTTTTGCGGAGTGAAAGTGGACGCTTGGAGATGACGTCATCTCCAAGCGCCACTGAAGCCGGACCAATCGGCCGGCTAGCAGCGCACTCCAGGTCATCATGACCCGGAGTGCGCTGTTCCCATAGCAGGGTTTCACGGGCTACGCCCGTGTTAAACCCTTCTAGTTACCTGGGTTGGATTGCCGGGTCACTCGACCCGGCGATCCAACCCTCTGCCCTTTTAAACCAGGGAGCTGCCCGGGTTAACCCTTCAAAAACCCGGGTTTTAGCTCCGGTGTAAAAGGGGTATAATGAGCTATAATAATTAGTAGCGAGATGTGCTCTTTTTGACTAAAGGCCCCCATACATCAGCAATTGATTGCAGCAATCGTGCAATTTGCAATCGATTGTGTATAAAAATCTTTCCCTTTTTCAATCGATTGTGGCATTTCTGAAGTCTGCAATCTATTGAAAAAGGGAAAGATTTTTATACACAATCGATTGCAAATTGCACGATTGCTGCAATCAATTGCTGATGTATGGGGGCCTTTAAATAGGTTATATAGTTAAATAGGCATAACCAGGCAAAGACGTTGCAGGCGGTAACCCCTTTGGTGTATGAGATGATACGATTTTGGACCCTCTTTACCCTTTAATAAATAGTGCTGGAATACCGAGTCTGGCTCTACCAGTTGACTCTTTGGCAGTGTAGAAGTTAAGTGCTTTAGAAGTCTTCAAATACTGGTGATAAGAGAACCCTTAATAAATGAGGAGTTATGGGGATGTCAGGACTGAGAGAGAATGTAATAGCTGTCTATAATAGCCGAGCCTTCTCCTAAGCTATAAGGTGCTGTAATAAAGTCATGTCATATCTAATGGACACTGCACTCTGACATGTGGCTACCAAGATCTCAGTACTATTAAGGAAGCGTCTAGCAGACATCTCAGTGCAACAGAGGACCGTGAAATGATTTTATAGCTCACTCATCCCTGGGGAAAATGTTATGCTGCTGACAGATTGTGGAGGTAGGTTTGCTAAAGGTATAGGTACCTATTAGTGGGGAGCAGGTCTACAAAAAAGAAAATCATACTCAGAGCCGGATTTAGACTTCATGGGGCCCTAGGCAAGATACCAATTTGGGGCCCCCCTCACTCAAACAATTCTTAGCACTATATGGCACCCCCCCGGGGTACTTAGGTTTAGGCAGCGGGGAAGGGGGAGGGGTTAGGTTTAGGCACTTAGAGGGGGGATTATGGTTAGGCACTTGGGGGGAGGTTAGGGTTAGGCACCCCTAAGGAGGGTTAGGGGGTTAGGTTAGTTTATACTTACCTTAGCGACGATCGGGATTTCCAGCGCTGTCGGGCTTCAACTGCCGGGAGCTCTGCTTTAGTCGGCCAGGCTCTGCCGGGAATCAGTTGGAAGCTGAGAGAGTGAAAAGTAATAAGGTACCAGCCAATCAGCTCCCAACTGCCATCTCACTGGCTGTGTTTGAAAAATGACAGTTAGGAGCTGATTGGCTGTCACCTTATCACTTTTCACTCTTTCTCCTAACACTGCTTAGTAAATAGACCCCTTAGCTAAATGTAATTTGCCATAGAAAGCTGGAAGCTCTCCTTGCTGATGATGACCAGAGGCAGACTTCATATCCTGGTGTAACTAACTCTATCTAACTATCATATCTGGCTGGAGTTAGGCAATCTTATAATGACTAAAGTGTTGTGTTTTATAGCGTACATTACTCTAATATAAAGGTTTATGTACTCGTGTGTTAGAGATGGGAAGAGAGCAATTCATTTGCTGGAAACGTCTGTGCATCAGAGATGTTTCTCCACAGTAAAGAGAAACAAAATATGGAGCATGGATGGAATTATCTGTAGCATCTTCTTAGAACGCTGCTCATTCCTGGTCCGCTCTCATGCGAGTAAAGATAACTGAGGATGTCAATGTATTGCCATTTATTATGCTGTGCTACTGTGTCAGTCACCATCACGGTTCCTGAAATGTCTGGTAATAAACATCAGCGCTTTCACCCGCACGAGAGAGAGAGATATATTGTGTGTCAGCGGCTCACTGCGGCCTGGACGACCAAATGTGTGCGGCTATGATGAGATTTATTGAAGCAGCCACTGCAGATATATAATTAAAACGTCAACTCATTATGGCCTGACTGTCAGGGGAGAGCTGCATCCAGCCCCAGGACGCAGCAGGGGGCCGCAGTTCTATTACAATATTATCCTGAGGGGTGTGGGCTCGGCGTCCTTTTCTCTGCAGTCAGAGGGAAGTTGCTTGTGATGCTAGATAGGAAAAAAAACAAACTCTTCTGTACATAGAATATAAAGTGTGTGGGCGTAAACAGGACAGCAAAGTATATTGTACTGTATTATTATACACAATGTAGATAGACAGCGCAATGCCTCATGTATCACACACAGATATTAGTTATACATCACAAATCGTAGCACTGAGGTCACTGCGAAGCTCCGCGGCCCAATTCTCAGAGACCCTGGGACTGATGCAGGAGCAGAGATGGTAAAAATGGCCGTAAATGAAAAAAAAAAAAGTGCATGCAAGTATGTGGAGCTGTGCGCATATTGCAATAGCTACGCCTTCACAACGTCAGCAAATGCCCTTAGTTTACATCGAGTCGTCATCTTCAGCCTGCGGTTATACCCATAGCTGCTGGTCTGCATGAAATGCATTTGTGTATAAAGCTTATATGAGACTCATATCAGAAAGGAAAAACTTAGGGCCTGATTCAGTAAGGATCGCTATTGCGATCGCAGCTCCGTAATCGTACGCAGGTCTGCTGCAAAAATATTCTAATGATTGCAATCGCACTGTCAGCATAGAGACGCCAACTACCGCTATCGCACATCCGTAATACCTTGCAAACCTTCATAAACATCGGTAACATTGAGTACCATCGGCCCGTCACCCAGAAATACAGCAGCCCTGACCTTACTTAGAAATTGATAACCTCTGCGCACGCAGCAAGTACTCAAGCTGCGTCTGCAATCGCACTGGCAAATATATGCACGAACATGCAACGTCGTTCAAACGGACAGACACACCTACGTTTCTCCGACCACTCCCCCGTCACCACCCCCAAACGCTCACTGCCTGTCATTCACTCTGCCAACATATTAAATGTTCCCACCACGTATCACAACTTATAGTAACTTAAGAAAAACTTCTGCTGTGAAATCATTATTATCATTATTATCACCTGATCCTGACACATTCTCTGCAGTACTGATCTGTAAAGTATCCACTTAAACAGTCTCCTAAGGAGATGGCACTGCTGAATGTATCGCTGCTCCGTGCGCTGACATTCGTTGCAATACGATATATTTACGGTATCTTTCATTTCTTTTCCTCCCGCATCCTCCCGGTAATTTATACTTAATTTTTCCCCCCTGATTATTCTCTGCACCAAAATACGTTCAATGAATAAAATAAAGCAGAAAATACAAGGTAATAATAAACTTGACAGATTACAGCCTGTAAATTCATACTGGCAGCCAAATGCAGTTTGTTGTACACAGATATAATTACAACTGTCCAAGTCTGGCTTTGTGCGATTGCTAAATTAATACTGAGAGCTTCCAAATCAAAAGAGGACCCCATTTGTTGTACGCGCTGCAGTTATCATTATGTCCTGCATGGCAGGATGAGGCATATTATGGACGAAAAAGAACAGTCAATAGTAAACTTTATGCTTTGTACTTTATTATTAGTTTTATAGTTAGCAAGTTTCTGATTATGAGGTGTGCAGACTGGAGGATATACTGTAGATATTCCAAATCTTGCGTTGCCTCCTCCCAGTGCCCTGACAAGGTAGGTGGTGGTCACTAGGATCTGCTGGGGTCAGTTAGAGAGGCCCAACTTCTGACAGGCACTACTGCACATGTGTGGTGTCTCTACGTGTCTTTACTCCCTGGCGTTCCAGGAGGGGTGGTCGGACCCTGGATATTCACACCATACACAGCCACAATACCAGACAGCAAGCACACTGTATCATCACCGCTAGTTTATAGGGCAGTGTTGGCTAACCTTGACACTCCAGCTGTTGTGGAACTATATATCCCAGCATGCCCTGCCACAGTTTTAGCATGCCCTAATAGCAAAACTGTAGCAGTGCATGCTGGGTTATGTAGTTCCATAACAGCTGGAGTGTCAAGGTTAACCAACACTGGTATAGGGCAACAGTGCTACCATCTGCTGGTGTATTTACAATAATCATGCATGGCGCACTACAATGCCCAGCAACATCCTAAGATCCAGGCTGCCGTTACCTATCATGTCTGCATGCCCCTGTTCATCTGTGATATCCCTGTGTCATATGCTACTTGTTGTTCTACCTGATTCAATAAATCTAAGACCTGGTTAAGCTGTACCATGTGTGGCCTAACCTCCATCAGCTCCAACACCTGGTCCGAATCAACAGTTCTGTCTTGTTGGGAATTTGGGATATTTATCAATATTTACACTGACCCATGATATTTGGCTTTTATGGTGAACATGACACTAATGACATATAATTATGTAGGTTGGTGGATTACAGGATGCCATTTCATTTGATGCCTTCAGCATATCTACATTTACCAAGATACAATACCCACCTGCCCATAGTCCATACAAGACAGGTCCCCCTGTTTCGCAAACGCTACCGAGGTTTCCAGCCTACCACACCTACGTTCTGCAGGAGTCCTGCCACTAAGTTCCTAGTAATTCCCGTGGTTAGCAAATCCTAGGTAAATTGGGATAGTTGGGGTTATAGCCATATGGCACCTGACCTGTTTGCCCAACAATACTTTTACCAGTAGATGGATAAACCTTGAACAATACATAATAGTGATCAGTTGATCACTAAGACAAAGCTCTATACAAATATACAAGAATCTTAAGAGACACCAGGTGAGTTTTGCTAAAAAATTTAGTTAGGTGAGCGCTGACGGAGAGCAGTGCGCGGGGTGCTTTCCTCCCAACATTTACGAACAGAAAGCGGTTCAAAAGACGCCATGTCCCCCAAACACATTTTTGCAACCAATCACGGAAAAACTGCCCACTATGAGGCAAATCAGCACTCTCACAGCAAATTTGGGACATTTGGAAAATGTCACGCTCCGAACCCTAAAGACTACCTTTTTACCTCGCCGGTGTCTGTACCAGCTAGGGTTGAGGTCCGCTCGCTCTGTGCATCACTCCCAGATAGCACAGAGGTCCACTCACGCTGCACATCACTCCCGGCTGGTGCTGAAGTTTGTCTGTGCTGCTTCTCCTCAGCATGATGGTACACAGGCTGCATGCCAGAGATCCCTCAAATACCACAGTATGGGCGCAGCTATGTTGGACTCGGTCACCTGACGCTCTTCCTCCACTCAGAGCGCTTCTCCCAGACCATCTGATCTCAGCATCCAATCCCTGGAGATTCACCCCTATAAATTCCATTTCCTGACTAGCTCTCATTACCAGTACAACGTTGCCTCTGCTGAAGTTACAGCTCTGTGCTGAGCGCTCAGATACTCTGTGCTGAGCTCTCAGATACTCTGTATCTGAAAGGTTCCAGTCCGTGTGATTCCAGTTCCAAGTCTGGTTACTCAAGTCTCCTATTCCATCTGTACTCCAGTATGGTTATCCAACTGAGGGCCTGATTCAGAGCTGGATGCTCTTTCTGACCGCTCGCTCTGAATTAGTGCCCTCCCTCTCTTTTTTTAGAGCGGCCTCCTGGCCACTCGCATAGCTGTGGGTGACCACTCACAGCTATAGGGAGCGGCTAAAAAGATGGTCGCGATGGTCAAGACCATCGCGACCATCGGGCTTGCGACGAAACCCTTGTGGTAGGGTCTCGTCTTCCACAAGCCCTGGAATGCTTTTGGCTCTATCAGAGCCAAAGGCACTCCCACTGACATCACTTGTGATGTCAGTGGGGCCGGCCCCAGACGGTAGGCGTTCCCATGGGAGCAAGTGATGTCAGTGGGAGTGCTCTCGGCTCTGATAGAGCCAAAAGCACTCCAGGGCTTGCGGCAACGAGACCAAGGGTCTCGTCGCAAGCCCGATGGTTGCGATGGTCTTGAGCATCGCGACCATCATTTTGGCCGCTCGCTATAGCTGTGGGTGGTTACCCACAGCTATGCGAGCGGCCAGGAGGCCGCTCTTAAATTCAGAAGGCCGGCCCTGATTCAGAGCGAGCGCTCTGTCAGAGCGTCTGGCTCTGAATCAGGGCCAGAATCTTCTTTTTCTAAATAATCCACATAGATGCAGGAATTACAATTGGTGAATGCTTCCTTTGTTCCTTAATTTTGGATACGCTTATGAATTTGTACTCCAACAAAGGATCTATTTTCTGAACTTCATGTGTATGATACACTATTTATTGTATATTCATGGTGCTATTTCTGCAACAGTACCATATGAATTTTGTTGGATGGATACTACACGATTTATACTAGTTATTGTGCGCATCATTGATACTTAAATTCGTGAGATGCTAATTTTGATCTAAGCAATACCATTTATACAATACATTGTAAATACTTTGGTATCGTTATAAATTGTTACACGTCTGTATATATACTTGCAATATTGCTTAAATACAACAGTCTACGTGTAACAACTATGCTCATACATAACCTTTTTTTGAACACTGTATTTTAATAATAAAATGGACGATCTGTTTCAATAGTCCTACATTTATTTTGTCATTTATCTATTTTTGCTCTGACCTGGTGCTGGTGCGATTACTATCTTTCCCTATGATATATAACTACAGACATACATTACTTGATTTGCCCAATCCCACTTAATTTGTCCAATCCCGTCTGATCTTGATAGCCAAACAGTAACAGGCCTGGTTAGTACTCAGAAGGGAGACCTCTGGGTTATACCAGGTGCTGTAGGTGTTTTTTTTTTTTAAAACTGTTTATTGAACAGCAAAAGAGAAAAGTCACATATTGTATGAACGTACATCTCCACCAATCGGGATTTTACATAAACACATACAAACAATGTTAGTTTTAAAGACAAATACAATAATTACTGTCCCTTTTTTTTTTACAATAGAATGGAAATAGAGGTGATAAAAGTAACCAGAAAATAAGATAATAAAATAAAAGAATAGAAGAAAAATAAAATAAGATCAATAAAATATAATAAAACGACATGTGTATCACATAATGATATTTCGGTTGATACAACAAGGTTTACATTCCTGTGAGAATTAAGTATTTCCAGCAGGGTTATCCGAAAAATTCCAACGCCACGCTCGGGCCAAAACTTATAATAGCAGAAAGTGCATTTACAAGTCTAAGCACCTAAACTCTCAAACCAGGCACCTAATCACATAAGAGGTAGAGAGGAAGAAGTGGTGAAAGTGTAATTAAACAGGTATCTAAACAATTTGTCTTCGTAAAAACCAATCCGTATGTTCGAACACCTTTCAGATGTTATCTTGTAAATGATCAGGCAACTGTGCAATATATATGTCCCACTTTTTGGAGAAGATCAGAACACCTCTTTCTATATCATACGTAGCCATCCGCCTCTCGTGATATAACACTTCCAGCATAGCAGACTTCCACTCAGTTAATGTAGGTGCCGAACTAGAAATCCAATGTTTGAGGATCAAATGCTTAGCCACTGTGACCATAACAGTCAACAGGGATTTCCAAGGTTGCAAAGAATGGATAGTCTCCCAAGAGGAGAATTCCGCAAATATGAACGGCGCAGCTGTTTTGGGTAATCGTGCATGTAACATGGAATTTATGTATTCTAATAGTTTATTCCAAAATTTAGCAACTTTACCACAGTGCCAGAAATTGTGAGATAACGAAGCTTCAGACTGACCACATTTAACACAGTTACCCGAATCAGAGGGAACAAAATACTTTCTTTGGATAGGAGCTATATAAGTACGGTTTAGGGTGCGGATGTGCACTTCCTGTAAACGAGCGGATTTAAGGGCTGGCAAAATCCTGTCTAAACAATTGAGAATGGATTCGAAATCCGGTAAGTCAGTTAATTCTAATTGCCATGCCTGGATGGTGGATGACCACGTATGAGGAGATGCTTCAACCAGATGGGAGTACAGGTGTCTGATACGAAATTTAATTAGTTTACATGAAGACAATATTGATAACAATACATCTGGAGAGCCAAAAGTAATCAGAGGAGAATCCAAGGATTGAATGTAATGGCGAATTTGTAAAAACATGAAAAAGTGCGTTTGGGGAATATCATACTTTTCCCGCAAATCTGAAAAGGAAAGGAGATGACCACCTGGGTCAAATACTTCTTTGATAGACATTATGCCTTTCTGATACCAGGTTCGAAAATTCGGATTAGCGAGGGAGGGGGTGAAACATGGATTGCCCCAGAAGGGTATATAGCGAGATGAGAAGGGGCACCTCTAGGTGCTGTAGGTTTGAATAGGAGTTTTTAGGACTAGATACGCACAGGACAGAGGGCCTGATTCAGACCCAGTCGCAAGCGCTGAGCGCTCGCAACCGGGTCGACGGTGGCCCAGAGCGCATGCGCATGATGGAGCCGGCTCCGTCGTGCGCATGCGCGAGACTCGGATAGCGACGGGCAATCCATCGCTCCGGGTCTCGTACCAAAGGGGGCGTGCTGTCGATGTTGAGTGACAGCACGCCCCCTTTGGTGGGCAGGCCGGGGGCGTGGCTGCCCAGACAGAGGCGTTCCCATGTGAACGCCTCCGTTTGGGGGCGGCCCCTCTGACATCATGAGTGACGTCAGTGGGAGAGATTTCGTCTCTGTTAGAGCCGAAATCTCTCTGGGGCTTGCGGCAACAAGACCCTACCACAAGGGTCTCATCGCAAGCCCGATGGTCGCGATGGTCTTGACCATCGCGACCATCTTCCTGGCCGCTCGATATAGCTGTGGGTGGTCACCCACAGCTATGCGAGCAGCCAGGAGGCCATTCTAAAAAAAAAAATAGCCCGGCCCTGATTCAGAGCGAGCACTCTGTCAGAGTGACCGGCTCTGAATCAGGGCCAGAGCATCTTTTGATAATTTTGATGATACTCAACTGTACGACCAGTAAATTATTATAGTGTCACAATCCAATTTCAACAATCAAAGTTACAACCAGTGGTATGCTAACACTAATAATATTGCTAAATGAGATCCTACTATAACAAGTGATTAATTATATCACTTTTTTTTAAATCTGATTACGGTGTATGGTACCTTCTAATTTTAATATTATCCAATAAAAGTTATTTTTTAATATAAATATATTTACATAACTAAGAGTGCCCCAGCAATTAGTCCCATTCTTTTCTCCTATGTTTTTTAGCATACAAACTTTATTGGGCTTTGGGAGCACCAAAAAACAAATCCAGAATTTGTAATTAAGACATTGATACCAGATGGTTGGTTTTAAATATTCCTTTAAAATCCTATTAGGTTCTGTGCAGATTCTTCCTTTCTATATTTGTGACCAGCATATCATTATCGTTCAATCGCTCACATAAATCGTCTAGTGTATGGGCACCTGAAGACTGTAAGCTCCACTGGTGCTGCGATTGATGTGAATGAATTCACATTCTCTGTAAAAGCTCAGTCTAATACAGTGGTGTTATATAAAGGGTAATAATAATAATATAACAATAATAGGACAAGTGCTGTCAGTGTTGCTAAAAATGGTTGAACATTATAGTTGGTTGGATCAAATATTAGAAATGATACACAATTCAGCAATGTACAGATTACAATCTAATCCACGAATACATAATAAATCAGAGAGGTAACATAAACCTGAAGATGTAGACGTTCATACAAATAAATGGAACTTCGAGCTGGTTAATAAAGAGTTGTGTGATGGCTCCTTCTGACATCTGTAACATTACGCGAGTCCTCTCCGTCTATAAGGCCTCTGGCAACTGTAGAGAAATGATGGACGAAACAAAGGAATCGGAACAATTGTGTAAATAGAATTTCCCAGCTCCCCCGTATTGCACTTTCGTACTGTAGTTGTTCCTTATCTCCTTATTGTCTCTATTTCATTGTTAATATAACATCTCTCTAACCCCCAATGACAGCGGGGAAATTAATGGTCTTCATATTTATGCTACTCACCTCTTTATAGCTAATTTTTATTATCTTGTTCAAATAACAAAATCAAATCTCATTTTTAATTATGATATAGATACTCGGGACTGGCACGTCATTGTTGTAACTAACAGGTTGGGTGGATTAACTGGGACTGATGTTGAGGCGGCTTTGACAGCCAAATCTTCCTGCATCAGGTTCCCAGGCGCCCACATCACTGCTCGCTGCTGCCGTTAATGTTTAAATGCTGGGATTGGCTCTGCAGACCGAGACATAACAGGCGGTAATGAGAGCAGATGCAAGAGAATAGACACATAGACAGGGTGTTTATAGGGAGCCTGATGGCACAACCTGAACCAGCTGAGCCACAATTAGCATTGGGTGTGGTATAGGCGCATCTCAGCCACAGAGACTGAAGACGGGGAGAAGTTACAGAGAAAGAGAATGTTCTAACCAAGGCAGAGCCTACAGCGCGGTGTCTGACATGACTTTGTGCTGCCGTTAAAGGGGTCTATTTACTAAGATGTGTTAGGAGATAAAGTGAACGGAGGTAAGGTACCAGCCAATCAGCTCCTGCCATCTCACAGGCTGTGTTTGAAAAATGACAGTTAGGAGCTGGTTGGCTGGTACCTTATCTGCGTTCACTTTATCTCCTAACACAGCTTAGTAAATAGACCCCAAAGTCTGTTTGTTCCAATGTTTTCAAGAAGATATACAGAGACTGATGCAGAGTGAGTACAGCGCTTTTTAACTGGATCTCATCTGCAGACAGAATAGTGGGCCTGATTCAGAGCCGCTCGTAAGTGACCGCTCATTCCCTCCGAGAGATGTTCGCACAACTGCGCATGCATATGGGTCGTAATGCGCATGTGCCAACCAGTCAGTGCGGTCGGAAAACGTGTGTTCGCAAAATTGCGAGTGCCTGCTAATTTGAGTGACAGGATGAGGCGTATGTGGGTGGTAACAGGGGAAGGTGCTTGAAAACGGGGAGTGGAGATCCGAACGCAGGCGTTCCAAACGCTCAAAACGGGCGTTTTAAGGGTGTGCATAATTATCAAAGCAGCGTCATCAACCACGTCACTTGGTTGGTTGGCCTGAACTGCTTGCATGATTGCGGTAGGAAAATGCTACCACAAGAATAGCGAGCAGTTCATACGCCTTTCGATGTACTCGATTAATCAAATAAATAGAGGAGATGACGTATGATGCGAACGGCCAAGGGGCATCTTTACAAAATAGCAAGCGCATGTTTCGGACGCTCGCTCAGACATAGAGGCGTCAACAGACCGCAAAGAGCGAGCGCTCAATTTAAATAGCCGGCCCCTTTTTCTGAACGAGCGAGCGCAAATAGCGTCCAGCTCTGAATCAGGCCCAGTGTTCTAACATAAGCATTGTTCAGTGACACCGCTTTTGTGCCTGCAGAACAGCAATTCTGCACACGTGCGTCTGTACAGAGGTGTAGCTAGCCAGGTGCAAGTACACACTGGTGATGATTTCTGTGGTTGCGGAGTCGTGCGCATCTTGACCCGTCTGTGGCTAAGCATGCAAGCGGAAATACACAATTTTTTGTTCCACTTTTTCTCCCATAGTTTAAACCATTTCAGGGAAAAAAAAACACCTATGAGCGCGGCGGTAAAGTGGGCGTGTACTGCTACATCTGAGAGGCGTGCCATAGAATTGATTTACATCCAAATGTAAATGAGCCCCAAAAGCAGTTAGTAAGATCTTCTTGTTGATGAAAATACACTGATACTTTTCAGAAAATGCTAATTTTTCTCCAAATACATGTTTTTAGTGTGGGTTGTGCCCATTTTGCTACCCGTCTCTGCATCAGCGTTACATGAGCGCTAAGACCAGGCGCCACAGGGTAGAGTGCGCCACCGCTGCCGAGGGCACATAGCTGGTCAAGACCATCGCGACCATCGGGGCTTATGACAAGACCCTAGGGTAGGGTCTCGTCAACCTTAAGCCCCAGGGAGCTTCCTGCTGTGTTTCAGAAGGAAGCTCCCCACTGACATCACTGGTGATGTCAGTGGGGCCGCCCCCAAACGGCTAGCGTTCCGGCGGGAACGCCTCCGTTTGGGCAGGCACGCCCCCTGCCTGCCCAGCAAACGGAGCGAGCTGTCAATCTACATCGACAGCTCGCTCCGTCTGCTTCGAGCCCGCTAACGACGGATCACCCGTCGTTAGCGGGGGCTTGCGCATGTGCACGACGGAGCCATCTCCGTCGTGTGCACGCCCTGTGGACCAACATCGTGTCAGTTGCGAACGCTCAGCGCTCGCGACCGACTCTGAATAAGGTCCTGATTTTGAGGACTTAGGGCCTGATTCAGAGCCACTCGTAAGCGGCAGCTCGTTCGCTCCGAGCGATGTTTGCCCAACTGCGCATGCGTACGGATCGTTATACGCATGCGCGAACCAGTCAGTATGGCCGAAATTCATGTGCTCGCAAAATAGCGAATGCCTGCTAATTTGAGTGACAGGATGAGGCGTATGTGGGTGGTAACAGGGGAAGGTGCTTGAAAACGGGGAGTGGAGATCCGATCGCAGGCGTGCTTAAAGGTCAAAACGGGCGTTTTATGGGTGTGCATATTTAAATCAGCAGCGTCATTGACCACGTCACTGGGTTATTTTTTAGCCAGAACTGCTCGCAAAATTGTGGTAGCAAAAACCAACCACAAGAATAGCGAGCAGCTCATACCCTGTTCGATGTACTCGATTAATCTAATAAATAGCGGACATGACGTAGGATGCGAGCGGCCAGTGGGCGTAGTTTCCCAAAAAACGACCGCAAGTTTTGTTCGCTCGTTCAGACCTAGAGGTGTGAACAGACCGCAAACAGCGAACGGTTCATTTGAATAGCCACCCCTATTTTCTGGATGAGCGAGCGCAGATAGCGACCGGCTCTGAATCAGGCCCTTATATAGGTCCAAGCTTACCCCCATATGAGGATGAGGTGGAACTAACCCTCTAAATCCCAGGAGTTCATCAGTTTCCTCACTTCAGTGCAAAATCAATGTCAAAGCCCTCATGTAGCCACACAAGCAGGGGAGAAGATCCCAACGTTAATATGCACAAAGTAATTTTTTTTTCGTGAATGGAGATGACTTTTGTTATATAAAACCACATAAATTAAGCAACCGCTGGACATGACAAGTACATTTTCAACAATTTACAGAATTCAGTCAATTTCACCAGTAGAATTTGAACCTTCAGTACCCCAACCGCACCACACAGCAGTTACTGTAATTCATCGCCAATGGACCAACTCTATTCACGCACCATCAATTTTTACAAAACTTAAATGTAAATTGAAATAAATCAGCGCTGAACGGTTTAACGGGGGAGCAAAAAGAAAAAGGATTTTGGCACCTGGAATGCCGAATGGGCCATTTTCTGACAAAATGTGATTTACGTGAAGTTTTGCCAACTCCCGCACAGTCAGGGGAACTGGGCAATGTTACAGGATTGTTCTTTTCAGCAGTGACTAAGGGAAAATGAATGACCGCTAAGGATGAACAATACGCATTTACTTTACGAGGGAAAGTGACCCCGAACAGTGAATCACTGAACCAGAGATGGACACTTGCTCTTGTTAAATCCTGCAGATACACTCTGTAATGTAAATTATGCTAATGAATTTCAATTTAATAGATTAACGGATCACTGGCTTCATTATAACTGGCGTCGTGAGATGTTATATTTCCTTGCTGCATTTAGTAAAGACACAGCAGCAATAGAATATTATAAGCTCACACTAGGCAGAGCCGTAACTAGACTTTTTGGTGCCCTGTGCCAGAAAGAGCATTGGCGCCCCCTCATTTTTCAAAGGGACATAATGCACCCACAAAAGGGCCATGGCTTCATGGGGAAGGGTCAGGGAAGAGATAGGGGAGGCCAGGAGATGCTGGGGATGAAATAAGAGGAAGCTACAAGCAAGAAGGATAAGAAACAGAAATTTGACATGCCCAAACAGCGCCCCCTGACCTGTGGTGCCCTGTGCGATGCCACCAGCCGCACTACCCTAGCTACGGCCCTGACACTAGGGGCTATAGTTACTAAAGTGAGAGTTTTTAGGAGTGGAGATGTTGCCCATAGCAACCAATCAGATTCTAGCTATTATCTTCTAGAAGGTGCTAGTTAAATGTTAAGTAGAATCTGATTGGTTGCTATGGGTAACATCTCCAATTTTAAAACTCTCACTTTAGTAAATATACCCCCTAGATGTTAATAGAAAATAATACTACAGTACATGATTTTACCTTGCGGAATAAGAAATTATTATTATTACTATGTTACAGATTATTTCATTATGATATTTTTTACACGATACAAAAAGGGGGACTGTGCCATCCCGCAGAATGAACCTACAGATAACTTTAATAAAAAGCGACATGATTGGCGTTTCGCAGGCAGAAGGTATATGGACATCGCAGAACGCTTCCCTTCCAAAACATCCAGCGTTGAAGAATCCCAGGTTGAGGTTGGATCAGGAGCATCTTAAGAGAGGAGGGGGCTTGTCTGCACTCCCAGTGCGGGGCTCCCTCCTCTCTCCCTAGTGGTTGGCAGCCGACTGACGGGCACAAGAGTGTGCCCGGAGTCTACTGCGCATGCCCAGAACACTGGAAAAATGGCTGCAGCGGCCATTTTCCTGTGTTCTGAACAGCGCTGACAAGGATGGCGTTATTTGTACTGAAGCCCGAACAGAGGTTGGAAGCAGCATACTTCCCTGCTCTCTGTCCGGTACCCGGCGCTGGCTCCGCCCCCTTTTCCCAGCGTCCTTTGCAGCAGGTCTGACGTGACGCCGGGATATACGCAGTAAAATACAGGCATATATGTCCATATTCTCACTGCGTACAGGCATCACGGAGGGGCCGGACATCGCAGGAAGACGCCGGAGAGGTAAGTGTACATGAATGGCTACTAAATATCACTATATATTGCATCGATGTGCGGGGCCGCCATCAGGGGGGGACTGCCGGGCCTGTTGTCCCGGACCCGGACAGAGAGGGGGCCCGGTGGAAGACGCTGCAGCTGGCAGCATTCCAAATAAGTTTTCAGCCGCGAGCGGAACGGCAGCCAAACGTCCGCTTCTGATTGGCTGCTTGCAGAACGACAACCAATTAGGAGCGGACGCTCCTGATTGGTTGTCCCGCGAGCAGCCAATCAGCAGTGGCCGCTTCTGATTGGCTATCGGTCCACGAGCAGCCAATCTGCAGTGGCCGCTTCTGATTGGCTGTCGGGCTGCGAGCTGTGATTGGCTCATGGCCATTGCCTTATTTGAAATGACACCGACGCTTTTTTGCTGGCTGCAGGTAAGTGCATAGCCAGCCTTTTCCTAATGCAGCCAGCCTTTCACTACGCGTCCGCCCCCCCCAAGTCCAGACAGCCTCCCCTGCCATGTGCCTCTCCCCTACTCCTAACAGCCCTGCCTCCCCCTTCTCCAGCCTTTCCTAACCTGCCCCCCCAATAAGGGGGGGGGGGCCTTCCCTGTCCTATGCTCTTCCCCAGGGGGGCCCTGAATATTTTATTAGTACCGGGCCCCACAATTCCTGGTGGCAGCCCTGTCGATGTGATGCGATATATGGAGATATCTTTTAGTAGCCACTTCATGCTGTATATGAACAGACCCCAAAGTACTGTATCTAGAGTTCTAAGCAATCGCCTGTGACTTGCTCGGAACGCCATCCTGCAGTCTATAAAACCACCGCAGAGACGCCATGGATCTTGCTAAGGACGCTCCTGCTGCTCAGCTACTTCTTCGTCTCAACGACCCCGTCCTATCACCGTGGCGCCACGACGTCACATTTTCGCCCGGCTTCGGCCCTGATACACCAATAGACCTTTCCTCTGGAGAGCAGTTTACTTTGTGCCGCAATTTATTCACAGCATGATACGTTTCAGTGCAAATCCGGGATTCCTCCTACAAAGAGACTGTTACATCTCTACTGAGAGATCTGTGATTCACTTTTTGTTACTTTTTGTGGCCCTCGTCTGATGTGCAGTAACTATAGACTTTTACTGGTAAATTGCTTACAGAATTAATCAGTTTCTGGTACAATTCTTTCTTTCTGCAGCAGGTTCAGGGGTGTCAGCCATGGAGAATAAATGTATAAGCCACCGGACGGCCCCTTCCTGCCAGACTGTGTCTCATTATGGGTAGTAATGCTGCTTTGATGCCTAGGTGCATGGGACATGCAGTCAGGGGAGGCAGTGCCTCCCCTGTCATACTTCCTCCCCTATCATACTCCCTGTCATGCTCCAGAGTTTTGATATAAAAACCCGTGTTTTTATACATGTGTGCCTCCACAGCCATTGGCCTCACCACACGTCACTGTTAATGTATTATACTATTATATGACTTTATATTAGAGATGAGCGGTTCGGATTCTGTGGAATCCGAACCGCTCCGAACATTGGGGATCCGAGTCCACCCGAACCCTGTTCGGGTGTTCACCGCCTGACTCGGATCCCCGTTCGGGGCCGAACGGCGGCCTCCTGATGTTGGATTCTCACTAGAGAATCCGACATCAGGTCTCCTCGCGTGTAGGGCAGAGCGCAGTGCGCTCTGCCCTACACAGACACAGACACACAGCCGCCAGCGGCAGCTGTGTGTTTGTCACAGCAGCCAATGAGAGTCACACAGACTCTCATTGGCTGCTGTACGGAGGGAGCCGGCTGGAGCTCACACATGAGCTCCGTCTTCCGGCTCCCTCCGCAGCGTGTGACAGCAGAGCGGACGGCGCGGGAGCGGGGAATCAGGTAAGTTTTATTATTTTTTTTTTTTTACTTGTCAAAGATCCGGGGGCGCTACTGGGGGGGGCTATACTACTGGGGGGGGTCTGCTACTGGGGGGGCTATACTACTGGGGGGGTCTGCTACTGGGGGTCCATACTATTGAGGGGCCTGCTACTGTGGGGGGGCTATACTATTGGGGGGGGTCTGCTACTGGGGGGGGTCTGCTACTGGGCGCTGGGCGTACATACTACTGAGGGGCCTGCTACTGGGGGGGGCTATACTACTGGGGGGGGTTTGCTACTGGGGGGGTCTGCTACTGGGGGGGCCATACTACTGAGGGGCCTGCTACTGGGGGGGCCATACTACTGGGGGGGCTTACTACTACTGGGGGGGGATACTACTGGGGGGGCTTACTACTTCTGGGGGGCCATACTACAGGGGGGGCCATACTACAGGGGGGGCTACTACTGGGGCAGCCTACTACTGAGGGGGGCCTGCTACTGGGGGCAGCCTACTACTGGGGGGGCATACTACTGGGGGGGCATACTACTGGGGGGGCCATACTACTGGGGGGGCCATACTACTGGGGGGCCATACTACTGGGGGGGCTGCTAATGGGGGGCATACTACTGGGGGGGCCTGCTAAAGGGGGGCATACTACTGGGTGGCATGCTAATGGGGGGCATACTACTGGGGGGGCCTGCTAATGGGGGGCATTCTACTGGGGGGCATTATTATTATTATTATTATCCTTTATTTATATGGCGCCACAAGTGTTCCGCAGCGCCTTACATAGTACATAGAACTAATAAGTGAACAAGAAACAAGTAACTTACAGTACATTACAGTGCAGGACAGGGACACAACTTATATACATTGCTGAAATAGTGATTAAAGCACTCACAATAAGCTGCCGGGAGTTGGCGGTCCCGTGTTAGGTGCCCTAATGGGGAGTAGAGAGTAGAAGAAAATGTAAAGAGAAGCACATGAGGGAAGAGGTCCCTGCTCATGAGAGCTTACATTCTAAGGGGAGGGGCAGACAGACAGGCGTGACACAGAATTCTACTGGGGGGCATTCTACTGGGGGCACTGCATAGGGGACCCTACTACTAAGGGGACTGCATAGGGGGCACCACTGCTGGGGGCATTGTGTAAAGAACACCGCTACTGTGGGCATTGTGTAAAAGGGGCACTACTGTGGGCATTGTGTAAAAGGGTCACTACTGTGGGCATTGTGCAAAAGGGGCACTACTGTGTGTCGTAACATAAATAAGAGACACTACTTTATGGTGTAATGTGAATCAGGCCCTACGTGCGGTGTAATGTGAATAAGATTGTGCACTGTGACTCCTTGGGCCGTAGCCCACTATGTAAACAAGTACTGTGACTCTGCTGGCCGTACCCCACTGGATGGGTGCACTACTTTTCATTTCTGCCACTGCTGTGTGGCAATGTGTCATAGATGTGCTTTATACTGTGGTGTCTGTGTCGTTGTGCCGCTGCTCTATCGCTTAGGAACCAGTCAGCTCACTGCAACCTTTGGCCAATAATGTTGAAAACAATATTATGAGCTGTTATATGGTCTAAATTGACTGGAAATTAATGTTATTGAGGGTAATAATACTCTAGGAAGAAAAAAAAGACCAATTTATGTGATTTTAGCTTTTTTTGCCAATTTTTGTAAAAAAATCCAAATCCAAATCCAAATCCAAAGCCAGTCACCGCAGTTTGGCAAATCCAAATCCAAATCCAAAGCTGGACGACGAATTAGAACCAAATCCAAATCCAAATCCGGCAAAAATGGTCCGGCGCACATCCCTACTTTATATGCATTCTGAAAGGTGGCCAGCAGGGGGTCAGCCTCTCTGCAGTTGTGATGTTCCTTTCTTCTCATAGGGCTCTATTTATTAACATTATTTTTACTAAAATAAAGTGAAAAAGGGTGTTTTCACACCCTTTTCACATTATTTTAGTATCACCTAAAGTTACTAAAGGGCAATTGGAATAGAATTCGCAAAATTCTTCTCCAACCCCTAATTATCACTTATTTTTAGTACTCAGATCACATTTTCCATAATTGTAATGGGAATTGTGATCCGACCAAAGTTTCTAAAAATAAATTGTGAAAAAACACCGGGAGAAGCCCTGTGATAATAACGCAACCTGGAGGTGGTGTTATGCAGGGTCTTCCCCGGTTACCAGACTCCTGCTCTGCTCTAATGGGCAGAGCAGAGCCTGGAGCCGGCCCCAGTGATCAGCTGTGTGGTCTAAACAGACCGCAAGCTGATCTCTGCTACACACACCACACGCTGATCACTGCTACACACACCACACGCTGATACACTGTACAAAAAAGACAAAAAGATTAGTAAAAAAAAAAAAAAAAAAAGCTTACCCGATTCCAGGGACCGGAGATCGGGGCTCCGGTGATGTCCTCCCTCCGGTCAGCTGGTCTCCCATCCTGCACTGTGACCCTCGTCATCAGCAGGATGGGATGTCAGCTGACTGGAGCCACGGAGGACATCACCGGAGCACCGATCACCGGAGGCAAGTAAGGGAGGGGGGCTTAGCGGCAGACGGTTGGCGCATGCGTGGGCACTTATGGTATTTTTGGCGAAAATATCGAGATAAGTGTGCGGAGGGGATTCGAAGGGACAGAGCTTTATGGCAAGCTCTGTCACTGCAAAGGATTTTTAGTAAGTACCTGTGATATTGGCTGAATTTGCAATGCAAATTCAGTCGTTAATATCACACTACAATCTGCATTCAATATGCGGACTGTAGAAAATAGAGCCCTTGGACCTTTACACATTCTGCAGGCGATCGACTATGTCGTGTCCAGTCTGGACAGACATGCAGGAGCCAGGTTGCACGTATGACTGGGGTGGTCCCAGACACAACCAAGGCGAAGCAAATCGCTGCAAGTCCTGCTGGGTTTAAGAGTTGCAGCGCAGTGGAGAGATTGCTGGTGGTAGTAACAGGGTCAGTTTCGGGACGGGATAGCTGGGTGCAGAGTGGCAAGGAATGGGTACAAGTAAGCCAAGAAGTCTCCATGGGTAAAAAAAATAATATAAATAATCTAAAAATACAAATGCAAAATATACCATATACATTTCAATGAGTTGGCTTAATAAAATCATATACTTCTATAGTAGTTCACTATATGCATCAAACCTGATAAAGGGGCCACGTGGGGAAGTTATCCATAGTGACCAATCAGATTCTAACTATCATTTTATGGAATGTACTAAGTAAATGGTCGCTAGAAGAACATGTCCTCTTTAGATTTGATACATCTCCCCCATCGAGAGGTATTATATAGTTTTAAAGACTGTTGTATCATATTTATAATTTATCATGTTTTACATGGCAATAAGAAATTCTATACCGCCCGAATGTATCAGAACTCACAAGCAGGGACAGGGACTCTGAAAGGAGCTCGTCACTGCAATGTGTTTGGACTGGAGTGAAGTGTCCGCATTAACGGTCACTTCACTCCTCTATCTGGTCCCCCCCGAGAGCTACTGGGCATGCTTTGCCGGGGAGGGTTTAAGAGGAATTTTTGCAAAACGTGTTCCATAGGGTTCAGCTGCTATTGGCGATGGCTTTAGCTCCCGGGGCCAATCTCCGCATTCCGGAACTTGGTACATTTGAAAGCGTCATAGCCCCGCTAGACATCTAAGGCGGCTACGGCTGCTGTCGGAAATGGCGGGGGCCCGTGGCATATACGGAGATATCTGCTGTAGTCCCACCACGGTACATTGGGATAATACTTATTATTTGTGGGTATTCCCCCAAAATGGGTGTTTTCAGGGGGACATGCCGCAAATATGAAATGATAACTAGGCCCCTCTGAGTTGGTTTAAGCTTTATATCAATTTTACTGATCTGTATCGAACTTTTATCTTTAACCCTTGACATACAGTATAGCTGTTTGCTTTTATTTTCTGAATAATAGAGGATTTTGGGGGTTATTTGAGTTCTGGGGCTTTTCCCCTCTCTGTGATGATATATTGCAGTTTACTGTTACTCATTATTATTGTGCAGATACATGGGATGGATTTTATATAGGTAATTGTGCGACACACTATGTAAACAACTGTGCACTTTACTGATCGCACTGAGAAAAGTACAAATTAATTTTTTTTTTACTTTTTTGTCTTAAGTTTTGGAGTAAAACATAGAACTGACAGCCTTTAATTTAAACAAAGTAGCTAACAAACATTTGCAGGGTACAGTGTAAATAGTTTGTATGTGTGTTATACTTGTGCATTTTTTCACTACAGTCTTTTTCCTGGACATCTGTTTTTAATTACGGATGTTTGAGTTGCTGGGTGTTTGAGTTGCTGGGAGTTTGAGTTGCTGGGTGATTGAGTTGCTGGGTGATTGAGTTGCTGGGTGTTTGAGTTGCTGGGTGTTTGAGTTGCTGGGTGATTGAGTTGCTGGGTGATTGAGTTGCTGGATGATTAAGTTGCTGGGTGACTGAGTTGCTGGCTGTTTGTGTTGCTGGGTGTTTGAGTTGCTGGGTGTTTGAGTTGCTGGGTGTTTGAGTTGCTGGGTGATTGAGTTGCTGGGTGTTTGAGTTGCTGGGTGATTGAGTTGCTGGGTGTTTGAGTTGCTGGGTGTTTGAGTTGCTGGGTGTTTGAGTTGCTGGGTGTTTGAGTTGCTGGGTGATTGAGTTGCTGGGTGATTGAGTTGCTGGGTGTTTGAGTTGCTGGGTGATTGAGTTGCTGGGTGATTGAGTTGCTGGGTGTTTGAGTTGCTGGGTGTTTGAGTTGCTGGGTGATTGAGTTGCTGGGTGATTGAGTTGCTGGATGATTAAGTTGCTGGGTGACTGAGTTGCTGGCTGTTTGTGTTGCTGGGTGTTTGAGTTGCTGGGAGTTTCTCTTCTCAGAGATTAGATATAACTGGTAAAAGTCTTCTGCAGTGCAGATTTCTGCAAATGGGGCCGTATTCTGTTATTTACCAGGGCTGCGAGTGGACTGACAGAGCATACATTTTTAAATGGGGCCCAATGTGTTTTATTTTTGTTTTATGTTGAGGCCAATGTGCTTAATTTTGTTTTTTGCGTAGGCCAATGAATGTGTTTTCCCTCCCGTGGGGACCAATTTGAGTGTTTTTCTCCATGGGGGACAGATGGTGTGCCTTTTTGCAGCGAGTTCAAAAAGGTTGAAAATCACTGATCTCGAAGAATCACTGAGGTGCCCACACACATACCGATGTCCTCACGATACGATTTTATGGCCAATTTCCTCATGAACTTTCACGGGAGCTCCCTTGCCGTCGTGATCACGATTTGGAGTTAAAAATGTCCAATCTGACTAAAGATCTATCTTGCAGCCAATGCATTGTATCCCAGATTGGCTAATCTGCCCTACAGCACGGCAGATCAGAAGATGCGAGGTACGACGAGCGGGGACGCGCATCGGCATCGTGCTCGTGAGTATAAACTCACGATTTGTACCTTTTTTACCCGATTCGTCGTCACGATTCGTCGAAATCGGCCAAATCGTGTAAAATGTCGCTATGTGTGTGGGCACCTTTACAGGTTTTCCTCTATCCTATAAAGGCAACCATGCATTACATACATGCTTATCATATACAGGGGATTATTCACTAAGACTTGGAGAGAGATAAAGTGGAACGGAGATAAAATACCAACCCATCAGCTCCTAACTGTCATTTTTCAAACACAGCCTGTAAAGTGAGAGTTAGGAGCCGATTCTTCTTATAATCAGTTTAATGAAAGCTTCCGTATGTCCAGAGTCTCATTGTATTTAGTGTATTCATATCTTGTAAATGAGAATGTGTTGTTTGTCACAGGTCAGGTAGCACAACACAAAGTGATAAGAGAAAGACATCACTTCTGATAATATGTAGATAATAAATGTTTGGGTATGTACTGCACCCTTAAAATATACGCTTTTCAGGTAAAATACATTTGTCTACCAGCATTGCAAAGTGTTAGGTTCCTTGCTCATATACAAGTTTTACATAAATATAATAATTGCAAAAAAAATAATAAATAAATGAAAAATAAATAAATATATATATATATATATATATATATATATACACACACACACACACACACACACACACACACACAGTATAGCAGCACTCATGTCAGAAAAAATAACACTTAAGTCACTAAATTAAATAGTCATCAACATTTTGGTGTTTATACACTATTTCAGGATGTAAAAAACAAACGTATCTCTTACCTTATAAACACTTCACCCCTTATAAAGGGGACGAGTGCTGCACCTTTACTTCTTATATTTAATTGCTGTGTGAGGGCACTGCCTGCGGGTACGTGAGTGTCATTTTGGAGTACCGGGCTACACACCATTATTTAATATATATATATATATATATACAGTATATATATACACATACATACATACATAATACATATACATACAAGCATACATACATACAGGTTGAGTCTCCCATATCCAAATTGCTTAGGACCAGGGGTATTTTGGATAACGGAATATTCCGTATTTTGGAATAATTGCATATCATAATGAAATATCTTGGGAATGGGACCCAAATCTAACCACAGAATGCATTTATGTGCTATATACACCTTATACACACAGCCTGCAGGTCATTATATACAATATTTTTAATAAATGTGTGCCTTAAACTAAGTTTGTGTACATTGAACCATCAAAAAGCAAAGGTGTCACTATCTCAGACATGCTAAAAAAAATTCAGCGTTTCGGAATATTTGGATATGGGTGACTCATCCTGTATATAATATATATATATATATATATATATATATATATATATTGGGCTATTCTGGCTAATACATACTGCTATCAATAGTTTAGGAGAGAGAACATCTATAGTCTAGCTCTGTTGGTAGTAACGTGACCCTCTGTGAGTCTTTAATGCAGCATAGCCTTATTAGTCCGGTATTTTAATGAAGCAATGACTACTGCATAAAAGGGATCACTGGGTTTAAGACTTTCATGGGCCATCAGACCTCCGCATCAGCACTTCCCTCTCACCCTGGGCGTCTGTCTCTATGCAAGTACTATTTTTAAATTGGCAATTATACAGTGCTTTATTTGTAATGGCTGCACACGCATAAAATGCAAATTTCCAAACCTCCCACAATGTCGGCTCTTATTCATTAAGGGTCTTTGTAAGTCACAACTTGAGTGCTAATACCATTCTACTAAACATCTTAGCAACCTAATATCCAAGCCCTTAATTCTATTACCGTTTATTTGTAGCGCAGCATTTACCTGCATTTGCAGGAGACTTTTTATGTGTAATTGTCGCACGATGCGTAACAAAGACCTCATTTGTTTCTGTGCAGGATTCAGATTCCCTCATTTACATAGCAAAGTGCAAGGAGGAAAAAAATACAGAAAAAACTTTCATATATTTCTATAAGGAGGATTTGAATTAAAGTTTCCGTATGTCCAGATTCTCATTGTATTTAGTGTATTCATATCTTGTAAATGAGAATGGGCGGGATGTACTAAGGTTGCGGTGAACATTCGCCAGTCACCGCAACCTTACTAATCACATATTTACTAACATATGCGATTAGTCCTCTTGCGATAAGAGCTGCCCTTTGCGAATCAGCCGACGCCGGGTGAGGGGGTCTCCGTGGAACCCCGCCCCCTCCGAGCCCCGGGAGCTTCCTGCTGGTCACATGTGCAGGAAGCCCCGGGCTCCTCCTCCTCCTCCCTGTACCTGGAAGAAGAATAGGAGGAGGAGGCAGAGGTTCCAGAAGGAGCATGGGCAGGGACAAGGACGCTAAGGTAAGTGAGGGCCAGGGCTGGGCGACTGCGGGGTGGTCTGCGAAGCATCGGGTGCAGGATGGGATAAGAAGCCCAAAGGCTTCTATAGGGTAACGCCAAGTTTTTCTGGCATTACCCTCCGCACCGATAATAGGGTGGCTGGGGCTTTGTACATATGGAAATCAAGGTAAAAACCCCGAAAACAGGGTTTTTACCGCATTTTTCCTATAGCACATCCAGCCCCATGTGTTGTCACAGGTCAGTTAGCACAACACAAAGTGAAAAGAGAAAGACGTCACTTCTGATAATAAGTACAATAATACTACAATACATTGTAGTAACTGCAGGCTGTTTATTAACGCAACACAATTATCCCACTAATATCCCATTTACACCAAATTCCCGGGTCCAGCCCAGGTCACTAAACACGGGATTCAAGCCGTGTATATCCGTATCCACCCGAATTTCTTGAACCAGGACAGGGCCGAGTCGCGGTTTTAATCTCCTGTGTAGATCCGGATAAATCCGAGTCGCGGTTTTGATCTTCCAGCAGTTTGGAATTTGGATTTTTAGTCTAAATTTCGGGTTTTGGAATGCAAAAATGACATGATTTTAGCTGTTTTTTAAAAACTTCTTAGCATTTTTTTTATTTTAATCCAGATCCAAAACCAAAACACTTGAGGGTTCTTTTGCAAAACCGAAACCAAAACATGAAGATGAATCCAGATCCAAAAGCAAAACACGGGGGTCAGCGCACATCTCTACTTAAAACGCATTTACACCGCAGGCTGGACCCAGGTTATTGCCGTAGCTTCTTCTTTGCCGACGCTTTAAGATGATGTCATCTCCAGGCACCGGTGAGCCAGCTCTCCAGAGGGCGTTAACGGGACACAAGTCAGATGACCAGGGTCACCCGTTCACAGGGTTGCTCGCTATCCAAGTTGCATTGCCGGGTTACTCGACCCGGAGATCTAACCCTGGATCCTTTTCTACTGAGCCGCGATCCAGGTTGACACGGCAATAACCCAGGTTATTTGGCTAGTGACTCAGAGGTGGACGGTACCCCTGAATCAGGTTCTCTGTCACTAGGCTCTGTCCACACAGGTTTTTCTATTTTACAGGCTTGTTGCAGGCTGTGGGCCTCATTGCCTGGTGGAAGGTCGGTCAAAAGTTAGGTAGGTCAGTAGGTATGTAAATGCTTATTATAGAAAATGTGATAACATTAAAAAAAAAATGAAACATGAAGAAAATGAGAGCAAGTAAAAAACAAAAGTCGAATGAGAAATAAAAGATGCGGGATAGACTTTTGCAGAATTATGACAACATTCAGTAAACAACACCAAGTGGCAGTGGCATTTGCTGCCTTATGCTATTGTGAATGTCCATCTGTATATGCGAATATCCGTAGGCTTAATGTAAAGGGTCGCATCACCCACTGTCTGAAACAGATGTCCCGTCTCTGTCCACAGGCCTCAAACAAGCATGGAAGCCGGGTTACAAGCCCACGACGCTCCCACAAGATCCTTCTGTTCATTTATATTTTAGGGAAAATTGTGGTCTGAGAAACATCTCAGCCTTTGGCATTGCTTATATTCTATACCCTTCATCTCTTGCTCAGTGTTTTCCAATTTTGCACCTATAAAGTGAGCACATTAGACCTATCTGTGTCTCTCCCCAGATATTGTGGTGGGATTAGAATGTCTCAGATACTGGAGGAACATCAGAATCTCAGACGGAGATGACACAATGTGATCTGTAAGGAAATGTTTGTGCATGAAAGTATCTTTCTCTTAGCAGCACTTCTCCGTTGACTGATCACTTAGCGCGCAGCGTATATCTGATTATATTATTATACCAGCTGAGCGGGGAGAGCCGGCTCTCACTGCACGAGAGCAGGGGATATCTCCGTGCCGCCCCCCCGGAACGCCGAGGATCTGTTTGTTTATTGCATTGTTAGAAAACACAAAAACAGAAGTATCTGTGCCAGGACAATGTATCACCATGGACACAAGGCGATATATGGGCTGCGGTTATTATTCTCGGAATACTTTTCCTCTATATGTCTCTTAGGAAATTGTGTCTTGGTTGGAAATTTTCTTTAGGGGGACCATGGGTCTGATTCACAAATGGACGGAACTGTATAGCCGCACACAAGCGTAAAGTATGATCCAGCTCTGCTCCCGGAGAAGATTGTACAGAGGAAATGGGTAGGGTATGAAATGACTTTCAGGATGTCGGCATTCATTATTGCAAGTAGACACTGTAATGTTGACAGGATGTCAACATGCTCACACTGTTGACATCTGACATGTCGACTTTCATAATATTAGCACTGACGTAATGTCGACACTGCTATTTTAGTCTAACCCTAAGTGCAGCAAAACGCTAACTTTAATCCCAACTGGTGGAGGCTCCAGACGTGGGGTTGCAATGCAAAATTCACAGGAGCCACACCAACTGCCAGTGAGTCCCAGCCGACAATGTTTGGCATCGCATGGGGTGGCAGTTGGTGTAGCTTACTTATTTGAATTTTGGATTTCACTGCAACTCCATGTCTGGAGCCACCACCGACCCTAACCCTACTTGCAGCCTAACCCTAGTGTCAGCCTAACCATAGCCCTCATTTCACGTGTCAATAACCTGACTATATCCTTAGGAAATTTCGGTCTCTTGGCTTCTAGGATTTAAAGAGCCCATCATCACAATAACTCCTTCGATAAAACACGCTGAAACCATATGTGTTGGAAGGCCACCTGCACAGAATACAGAGGGTTAATAAAAGAACAAGAAAACTAACAAGAACGAAGAGAAAGTTATAATTAATTTATCCTGAGTGTTCCCTGTTTTCTGTGTGGTTACATTTTGTCCAGCTGCTGATTTTAATCATTTTCGGTGTGAAGTGGAGACATTGCGGATGCAGAGACAATTGAAACTTAAAGAAGTGTAGAAAGACTTCGGTGATTACTGCCCTGCACCTGTGGGGACCCCCGCTGTTGTAATACACCAGTGCTCTGCAAGGTCCCATCATTGATAGCTATTATTCACAAATAATTAGACTACCGCCTGTATTTCTGGCACCCCTCTAAGCGCAACAAGGTATATAAAAAAACTCACGTTTCATGACAAATTCGCAAAATGACATTGATTATAAAACCCGCCACCATTAAAGGACAATGTATGTTGCATTTATTTAATGACATTTTATTTTACTTAATCATTGAAAGACCCCACTAACGTCATTCACAACTGAGTGATATTCGTCTCAATACATCATCATGTGTCTGTATGTTATGTGTCCAATTAAACTCGTTATATGGATATTGTTCCCACCCAGGCCCGGATTAAAGTTTGTGGGGGCCCGACTGTAACTAACATGTGGGGACCCTATTAGTAAAAGTGTCAATAAGTTATGCTTGAAAAGTTCTTAAAAAGTATAGGATACACAAGTAGAAGAAAAAACAGTGCTCCCGCTGTGCTTATAAGTGGTGGTGGGTGAGTAAAGCCAGTCCCTTGATGCGTTTCGCTGTGACTTTGCACAGAAAAGGCTCCCTGGGTCAAAGTTCTGCCCAGGGTACACCAAGGGGAGGTCCGACCAGTACTGTAACCCCCCTAACACCTGACGAGGATCCAACTGAACCACATCGCATTCGTTTCATCCCAATCGATGCAGGGGTGTCCAAATGCATAACCAGACAGACAAACAAACAGACCAATACATTTTATATATAAGATATATTATATATACAGTATATATATCTTGTCAGACCGTAAAAATATGTTTGTTTTTTTAACGCTCCTGTAGCACGGAAATACGATTTATGCAGCCAGATAACTGATTTTGATGAGAAACCAGAAGCAATTTTTTCCTTAAAAGCTGTGAAATAAACAAATGATCGCACATTTGCTTTGGATAAAAAAAGCATCGGTAACACCGTTTGAAGTGGCCACGGAATATATTTGAGCTACTGATATGATCATTCATGACTAAACTATTACAATTTGTTAGCGAAGAACTGACCTTTTTCTTGTAAGCAAAGGGCGAATTTTACAGCTTTTTGAACATGTCTTATCGTTATTAGAAGGTTTCGCAGAAACGTAAGATGTAATGGCACTTTTATTCTACTTCACTGCTATTTCCTGCTGACTTCCAGGGTCCAGCATCCGGCAGCCTGTAAACAGAGTAATTAAAACCTGTCCTATGCACTAAAAGCAATTAGGAGTTCCGTAATAAATACTACAATGGTGTTTTTATTTGGAAGAAGTATTTAGCTCCGTGACAATAACATAAGGTCACTTAAAAATAAGTAAGTGCTCTCCATATTCTGGAGGGTTAATTATACTAAAAGGTTACAACAGTTTGGGGTATTTGGTTATACTCCTGAGTATTACGATGGGAGAATAAAGACTGTAGTTACTTATTCGCACATAAATTGGAGATTGCACCAAGGTGACTGAACACTGGGAGAAAGTTTTTCAATTAGTTTGCAGAAAATCTTTCGACTTTTAAACATACGGGAGCTTAATTTATCAATAGATGAAACCGCTATTGTACTGAATGTCGACATCTGTGCATTTTTTTCCAGCAGTTGTCAGTGTGCTAAAGGCAGTAATTGGTTGGATGACTAATAATCTGGTTCCTTGTTGATGAGTGAATGCAAGTGACAAATGACAAATGCCATAGGCCATAATGGACTTAGGGGGTCTATTTTCTAAGACTTGGATGAATATAAAGTGAATGGAGATAAAGTACCAGCCAATCAGCTCCTAACTGCCATGTTACAGGCTGTGGGGCAGATGTACTGAGCTCTGGAAAGTGATCAATTCTAGTGTGATAAACTATCAACCAATCAGCTTCCTACTGTAATTTTTCCAACACAGCCTGTAACACGACAGTTAGGAGCTAAGTGACTGGTAGTTAATCACTCTCCAATTTATCACTTTCCAGAGCTTAGTACAACTCCCCCCGTGTCTGAAAAATGACAGTTAGGAGCTGGTTGGCTGGTAATTTATCCCCGTCCACTTTATCTCCATCCAAGGCTTAGTAAACAGACAGCTTAGACAGGGCCGAAACTAGGATATCAGTCACCCGGTGCAAGGCAGCAATTTTGCGCCCCCCTCCCTTCCCGTACCTGGATTTTGTCCTTGCTCCTCCATAAGGTAGTGCATTACTCAGACGTCCCTGGTTCCATGCTCGTTGCCATGGGGTTCCATGCTCGTTTCCAGGGGGGTTTATGCTCGTTGCCAGGGGGGTTTGAAGGGAGAAGATGCAGCTCTCAGCATCCTCTCCCTGCAGCGCCAGCGTTCCCGGCACTTCCGGGAACGCTGTGTGCATTGCGCTCTGCTAACAGACACTAGAGGTCCAGTAGGACCTCTAGCATCTGTCTCTTCCTTGGCGGCGGCCATTTTTTGATGGCCGTTTTCAGCAGAGTCCATGCGGACGGCTAGTCCGCATGGAATCTGCTGAAAACGGCCATCCAAAAATGGCCACCGCCAAGGAAGAGACAGACGCTAGAGGTCCAGTAAGGACCTCTAGCATTAGTCTCCTCTTCGGCGGTGGCCATTTTCAGATGGCAGAGTCTGCATTTTCACCCCCCCGCAATTCCCTCCCGGTGCACGTGCACCTCTAGCCCCCCCTAGTTGCGGCCCTGGCTTAGATCAGGGGTTCCCAACCACGGTAGTCAAGGCAAACTGACAGTCCAGGTTTTAAGGATAGCCATGCCTCAGTTATTTTGAATTAACCATTTGTGCTCAAGCATGGATATCACTAAAACCAGGACTGTCAGTGTGCCTTGAGGTCTGAGGTTGGGAATCACTGCCTTAGACTATCTGTGATATCTGCTTTGGTCCAGATATAACATTTTTTGTCTTAGATGTTTCTGTTTTTTTGACTACTTTCAATGCAAAATGATCTCTTTCATAAAGGGAACTGATAAAGACATAGAAATGTCCAGCTGTTGATTGCAATAGGACGTTTAATCGGCAGTGATGACTGAACAGACAAGACCAGTACAAAGAAGTTATTATACCCTTCAGCAATGACCAAGTACAAAGAAGTACATGGAAATTATTGACAAATAAAGGAAAAACCAAACAAAAATATAGGGCCTGATTCAGAGCCGGACGCAATTAGCGCTCGCTCGTCCAGAAAATAGGGGTGGCTATTCAAATCAACCGTTCGCTCTTTGCGGTCTGTTCACGCCTCTAGGTCTGAACGAGCGAACAAAATTTGCGGTCGTTTTTTGAAAAATACGCCCCCTGGCCGCTCGCATCCTACGTCATGTCCGCTATTTATTAGATTAATCGAGTACATCGACCAGCGTATGAACTGCTCGCTATTGTTGTGGTTGGTTTTTGCTACCACAATTTTGCGAGCAGTTCTGGCTATAAAATAACCCAGTGACGTGGTCAATGACGCTGCTGTTTTAATTATGCACACCCAGAAAACGCCCGTTTTGACCTTTAAGCATGCCTGCGTTCGGATCTCCACTCCCCGTTTTCAAGCACCTTCCCCTGTTACCACCCACATACGCCTCCTCCTGTCACTCAAATTATCAGGCATTCGCTATTTTGCGAGCACATGAATTTCGGCCGCACTGACTGGTTCGCGCATGCATGTAACGATCCGTACGCATGCGCAGTTGGGCAAACATCGCTCGGAGCGAACGAGAGGTCGCTTACGAGTGGCTCTGAATCAGGCCCATACTTCAAAAACTCTTCTAAGAAGCTCAGAGTAGGGGTGGGCAATACACACTGAGAAAATGCCTAATGCCAGCTGCATTGGTGTCTGTGGTTCCTGATTGGCTGCGTTCCCAATAATGGCTAAATCCAACGAGTGGTTGCAGTTTTGCACTTTGCCTAACAAAAAAAAAAAAATAATTTAATTGCCAAATAATACACAAAGCCTAATACTGACACTCTGGGCCTGCTAGAGAGTTGAACGTTCGCCCGTTTGCAGGGTGCACCTGGCGTGTTTTTGCTCTGCTCATGCTCCGGAATTGAGTTCTCACATAGACGGAGGTCAGCAAGGGCGAGTCTCAGTAAGTGCGAGCTGTGCAGAGTGTAAGCGTAGCTCTGCTGGTTTCCTATTGTATAACTTGCGCATAGTATAGGGGAGATGCAGGTGTTTTCATTTGTTTCATTTGTTATTTCCGTGGTGGAGAGTATACACCCGATTTCTGCACAACTGAGTATCTGGCCGTCTATCTATATTAATATGGTAAATATGGTAAAAGTGTCAATGACACTCATTACTATGCAAACAAGAAAATGTTATTAAGCATATTAAACATACTATTATCAATAATAATAACAACGTATTACTATTATTGTTATTATTGTTGCTGTCTTCTTCTTATTATCAATATTTAATTTTAAACTGGAACTATGTAGCTATCATGAGTCTTTAGGGGGAGATGTACCAAGACCTGAAGAGAGATATGGTGGAGAAGTTGCCAAAAAGCAACAATCAGCTTCTAACTGCCAGTTTTCTATCACAGTCTATGACATGACAGTTTTCTATCACAGTCTATGACATGACAGTTATCTAGCACAGTCTATGACATGACAGTTATCTAGCACAGTCTATGACATGCCAGTTATCTAGCACAGTCTATGACATGACAGTTATCTAGCACAGTCTATGACATGACAGTTATCTAGCACAGTCTATGTAATGACAGTTATCTAGCACAGTCTATGTAATGACAGTTATCTAGCACAGTCTATGACATGACAGTTATCTAGCACAGTGTATGTAATGACAGTTATCTAGCACAGTCTATGGCATGACAGTTTTCTATCACAGTCTATGACATGACAGTTATCTAGCACAGTCTATGACATGCCAGTTATCTAGCATAGTCTATGACATGACAGTTATCTAGCACAGTCTATGTAATGACAGCTATCTAGCACAGTCTATGACATGACAGCTATCTAGCACAGTCTATGACATGACAGTTATCTAGCACAGTCTATGACATGACAGTTATCTAGCACAGTGTATGTAATGACAGTTATCTAGCACAGTGTATGTAATGACAGTTATCTAGCACAGTCTATGACATGACAGTTATCTAGCACAGTCTATGACATGACAGTTATCTAGCACAGTCTATGACATGACAGTTATCTAGCACAGTCTATGACATGACAGTTATCTAGCACAGTCTATGTAATGACAGTTATCTAGCACAGTCTATGTAATGACAGTTATCTAGCACAGTCTATGACATGACAGTTATCTAGCACAGTGTATGTAATGACAGTTATCTAGCACAGTCTATGACATGACAGTTTTCTATCACAGTCTATGACATGACAGTTGTCTAGCACAGTCTATGACATGACAGTTATCTAGCACAGTCTGTGACATGACAGTTATTTAGCACAGTCTATGACATGACAGTTATCTAGCACAGTCTATGACATGACAGTTATTTAGCACAGTCTATGACATGACAGTTATCTAGCACAGTCTATGACATGACAGTTATCTAGCACAGTCTATGTAATGACAGTTATCTAGCACAGTCTATGTAATGACAGTTATCTAGCACAGTCTATGACATGACAGTTATCTAGCACAGTGTATGTAATGATAGTTATCTAGCACAGTCTATGACATGACAGTTTTCTATCACAGTCTATGACATGACAGTTATCTAGCACAGTCTATGACATGACAGTTATCTAGCACAGTCTATGTAATGACAGTTATCTAGCACAGTCTATGACATGACAGTTATCTAGCACAGTCTATGACATGACAGTTATCTAGCACAGTCTATGTAATGACAGTTATCTAGCACAGTCTATGTAATGACAGTTATCTAGCACAGTCTATGACATGACAGATATCTAGCACAGTGTATGTAATGACAGTTATCTAGCACAGTCTATGACATGACAGTTATCTAGCACAGTCTATGACATGACAGTTATCTAGCACAGTCTATGACATGACAGTTATCTAGCACAGTCTGTGACATGACAGTTATTTAGCACAGTCTGTGACATGACAGTTATCTAGCACAGTCTATGACATGACAGTTATTTAGCACAGTCTATGACATGACAGTTATCTAGCACAGTCTATGACATGACAGTTATCTAGCACAGTCTATGTAATGACAGTTATCTAGCACAGTGTATGTAATGACAGTTATCTAGCACAGTCTATGACATGACAGTTATCTAGCACAATGTATGTAATGATAGTTATCTAGCACAGTCTATGACATGACAGTTTTCTAGCACAGTATATGACATGACAGTTATCTAGCACAGTCTATGACATGACAGTTATCTAGCACAGTCTATGACATGACAGTTATCTAGCACAGTCTATGTAATGACAGTTATCTAGCACAGTCTATGACATGACAGTTATCTAGCACAGTCTATGACATGACAGTTATCTAGCACAGTCTATGACATGACAGTTATCTAGCACAGTCTATGTAATGACAGTTATCTAGCACAGTGTATGTAATGACAGTTATCTAGCACAGTCTATGACATGACAGTTATCTAGCACAGTCTATGACATGACAGTTATCTAGCACAGTCTATGACATGACAGTTATCTAGCACAGTCTATGTAATGACAGTTATCTAGCACAGTCTATGTAATGACAGTTATCTAGCACAGTCTATGACATGACAGTTATCTAGCACAGTGTATGTAATGACAGTTATCTAGCACAGTCTATGACATGACAGTTTTCTATCACAGTCTATGACATGACAGTTATCTAGCACAGTCTATGACATGACAGTTATCTAGCACAGTCTGTGACATGACAGTTATTTAGCACAGTCTGTGACATGACAGTTATCTAGCACAGTCTGTGACATGACAGTTATTTAGCACAGTCTGTGACATGACAGTTATCTAGCACAGTCTATGTAATGACAGTTATCTAGCACAGTGTATGTATTGACAGTTATCTAGCACAGTCTATGACATGACAGTTATCTAGCACAGTGTATGTAATGATAGTTATCTAGCACAGTCTATGACATGACAGTTTTCTATCACAGTCTATGACCTGACAGTTATCTAGCACAGTCTATGACATGACAGTTATCTAGCACAGTCTATGACATGACAGTTATCTAGCACAGTCTATGTAATGACAGTTATCTAGCACAGTCTATGACATGACAGTTATCTAGCACAGTCTATGACATGACAGTTATCTAGCACAGTCTATGACATGACAGTTATCTAGCACAGTCTATGTAATGACAGTTATCTAGCACAGTCTATGTAATGACAGTTATCTAGCACAGTCTATGACATGACAGTTATCTAGCACAGTGTATGTAATGACAGTTATCTAGCACAGTCTATGACATGACAGTTATCTAGCACAGTGTATGTAATGATAGATATCTAGCACAGTCTATGACATGACAGTTTTCTATCACAGTCTATGACCTGACAGTTATCTAGCACAGTCTATGACATGACAGTTATCTAGCACAGTCTATGACATGACAGTTATCTAGCACAGTCTATGTAATGACAGTTATCTAGCACAGTCTATGACATGACAGTTATCTAGCACAGTCTATGACATGACAGTTATCTAGCACAGTCTATGACATGACAGTTATCTAGCACAGTCTATGTAATGACAGTTATCTAGCACAGTGTATGTAATGACAGTTATCTAGCACAGTCTATGACATGACAGATATCTAGCACAGTGTATGTAATGACAGTTATCTAGCACAGTCTATGACATGACAGTTATCTAGCACAGTCTATGACATGACAGTTATCTAGCACAGTCTGTGACATGACAGTTATTTAGCACAGTCTGTGACATGACGGTTATCTAGCACTGTCTATGTAATGATAGTTATCTAGCACAGTCTATGAAATGATAGTTATCTAGAACTGTCTATGACATGACAGTTATTTAGCACAGTCTATGCCAAGACAGTTATCTAGCACAGTCTATGACATGACAGTTATCTAGCACAGTCTATGACATGACAGTTATCTATCACAGTCTATGTAATGACAGTTATCTAGCACAGTCTATGTAATGACAGTTATCTAGCACAGTCTATGACATGATAGTTACGGTATCTAGCACAGTCTATGTAATGACAGTTATCTAGCACAGCCTATGACATGACAGTTATCCAGCACAGTCTATGACATGATAGTTATCTAGCACAGTCTATGACATGACAGTTATCTAGCACAGTCTATGACATGACAGTTATCTAGCACAGTCTATGACATGACAGATATCTAGCAGTCTATGACATGACAGTTATCCAGCACAGTCTATGACATGACAGTTATCTAGCACAGTCTATGACATGACAGTTATCTAGCATAGACTATGACATGACAGTTATCTATCACAGTCTATGACATGACAGTTATCTAGCAAAGCCTATGACATGGCAGTTATCTAGCACAGTCTATGACATGACAGATATCTAGCACAGTGTATGTAATGACAGTTATCTAGCACAGTCTATGACATGATAGTTTCGGAATCTAGCACAGTCTATGTAATGACAGTTATCTAGCACAGCCTATGACATGACAGTTATCTAGCACAGTCTATGACATGACAGTTATCTAGCACAGTCTATGCCATGACAGTTATCTAACACAGTCTATGTAATGACACTTATCTAGCACAGTGTATCTAATGACAGTTATCTAGCACAGTGTATGTAATGACAGTTATCTAGCACAGTCTTTGACACGACAGTTATCTAGCACAGTCTATGACACGACAGTTATCTAGCACAGTCTATGACACGACAGTTATCTAGCACAGTCTGTGACATGACAGTTATCTAGCACAGTGTGTGACATGACAGTTATCTAGCACAGTGTGTGACATGACAGTTATCTAGCACAGTCTGTGACATGACAGTTATCTAGCACAGTCTGTGACATGACAGTTATCTAGCACAGTCTGTGACATGACAGTTATCTAGCACAGTCTGTGATATGACAGTTATCTAGCACAGCCTGTGACATGACAGTTATCTTGCACAGCCTGTGACATGACAGTTATCTAGCACAGCCTGTGACATGGCAGTTATCTAGCACAGCCTGTGACATGGCAGTTATCTAGCACAGTCTGTGACATGACAGTTATCTAGCACAGTCTGTGACATGACAGTTATCTAGCACAGTCTATGCCATGACAGTTATCTAGCACAGTCTATGACATGACAGTTATCTAGCACAGTCTATGACATGATAGTTATCTAGCACAGTCTATGACATGATAGTTATCTAGAACAGTCTATGAAATGATAGTTATCTAGAACAGTCTATGACATGACAGTTATCTAGCACAGTCTATGCCATGACAGTTATCTAGCACAGTCTATGTAATGACAGTTATCTAGCACAGTCTATGACATGGCAGATATCTAGCACAGTCTATGAAATGACAGTTATCTAGCACAGTCTATGTAATGACAGTTATCTAGCACAGTCTATGTAATGACAGTTATCTAGCACAGTCTATGACATGACAGTTATCTAGCACAGTGTATGTAATGACAGTTATCTAGCACAGTCTATGACATGACAGTTTTCTATCACAGTCTATGACATGACAGTTATCTAGCACAGTCTATGACATGACAGTTATCTAGCACAGTCTGTGACATGACAGTTATTTAGCACAGTCTGTGACATGACAGTTATCTAGCACAGTCTGTGACATGACAGTTATTTAGCACAGTCTATGACATGACAGTTATCTAGCACAGTCTATGACATGACAGTTATCTAGCACAGTCTATGTAATGACAGTTATCTAGCACAGTGTATGTAATGACAGTTATCTAGCACAGTCTATGACATGACAGTTATCTAGCACAGTGTATGTAATGATAGTTATCTAGCACAGTCTATGACATGACAGTTTTCTATCACAGTCTATGACATGACAGTAATCTAGCACAGTCTATGACATGACAGTTATCTAGCACAGTCTATGACATGACAGTTATCTAGCACAGTCTATGTAATGACAGTTATCTAGCACAGTCTATGACATGACAGTTATCTAGCACAGTCTTTGACATGACAGTTATCTAGCACAGTCTATGACATGACAGTTATCTAGCACAGTCTATGTAATGACAGTTATCTAGCACAGTCTATGTAATGACAGTTATCTAGCACAGTGTATGTAATGACAGTTATCTAGCACAGTCTATGACATGACAGATATCTAGCACAGTGTATGTAATGACAGTTATCTTGCACAGTCTATGACATGACAGTTATCTAGCACAGTCTATGACATGACAGTTATCTAGCACAGTCTATGACATGACAGTTATCTAGCACAGTCTGTGACATGACAGTTATTTAGCACAGTCTGTGACATGACAGTTATCTAGCACAGTCTATGTAATGATAGTTCTCTAGCACAGTCTATGAAATGATAGTTATCTAGAACAGTCTATGACATGACAGTTATTTAGCACAGTCTATGCCAAGAAAGTTATCTAGCACATTCTATGACATGACAGTTATCTAGCACAGCCTATGACATGACAGTTATCTATCACAGTCTATGTAATGACAGTTATCTAGCACAGTCTATGACATGACAGTTATCTAGCACAGTCTATGACATGACAGTTATCTAGCACAGTCTATGACATGACAGATATCTAGCAGTCTATGACATGACAGTTATCCAGCACAGTCTATGACATGACAGTTATCTAGCACAGTCTATGACATGACAGTTATCTAGCATAGTCTATAACATGACAGTTATCTAGCACAGTCTATGTAATGATAGTTATCTAGCACAGTCTGTGACATGACAGTTATCTAGCACAGTCTGTGACATGACAGTTATCTAGCACAGTCTGTGACATGACAGTTATCTAGCACAGTCTATGCCATGACAGTTATCTAGCACAGTCTATGACATGACAGTTATCTAGCACAGTCTATGACATGATAGTTATCTAGCACAGTCTATGACATGATAGTTATCTAGAACAGTCTATGAAATGATAGTTATCTAGAACAGTCTATGACATGACAGTTATCTAGCACAGTCTATGCCATGACAGTTATCTAGCACAGTCTATGTAATGACAGTTATCTAGCACAGTCTATGACATGGCAGTTATCTAGCACAGTCTATGAAATGACAGTTATCTAGCACAGTCTATGTAATGACAGTTATCTAGCACAGTCTATGTAATGACAGTTATCTAGCACAGTCTATGACATGACAGTTATCTAGCACAGTGTATGTAATGACAGTTATCTAGCACAGTCTATGACATGACAGTTTTCTATCACAGTCTATGACATGACAGTTATCTAGCACAGTCTATGACATGACAGTTATCTAGCACAGTCTGTGACATGACAGTTATTTAGCACAGTCTGTGACATGACAGTTATCTAGCACAGTCTGTGACATGACAGTTATTTAGCACAGTCTATGACATGACAGTTATCTAGCACAGTCTATGACATGACAGTTATCTAGCACAGTCTATGTAATGACAGTTATCTAGCACAGTGTATGTAATGACAGTTATCTAGCACAGTCTATGACATGACAGTTATCTAGCACAGTGTATGTAATGATAGTTATCTAGCACAGTCTATGACATGACAGTTTTCTATCACAGTCTATGACATGACAGTAATCTAGCACAGTCTATGACATGACAGTTATCTAGCACAGTCTATGACATGACAGTTATCTAGCACAGTCTATGTAATGACAGTTATCTAGCACAGTCTATGACATGACAGTTATCTAGCACAGTCTTTGACATGACAGTTATCTAGCACAGTCTATGACATGACAGTTATCTAGCACAGTCTATGTAATGACAGTTATCTAGCACAGTCTATGTAATGACAGTTATCTAGCACAGTGTATGTAATGACAGTTATCTAGCACAGTCTATGACATGACAGATATCTAGCACAGTGTATGTAATGACAGTTATCTTGCACAGTCTATGACATGACAGTTATCTAGCACAGTCTATGACATGACAGTTATCTAGCACAGTCTATGACATGACAGTTATCTAGCACAGTCTGTGACATGACAGTTATTTAGCACAGTCTGTGACATGACAGTTATCTAGCACAGTCTATGTAATGATAGTTCTCTAGCACAGTCTATGAAATGATAGTTATCTAGAACAGTCTATGACATGACAGTTATTTAGCACAGTCTATGCCAAGACAGTTATCTAGCACATTCTATGACATGACAGTTATCTAGCACAGCCTATGACATGACAGTTATCTAGCACAGTCTATGACATGACAGTTATCTATCACAGTCTATGTAATGACAGTAATCTAGCACAGTGTATGTAATGACAGTTATCTAGCACAGTCTATGACATGACAGTTATCTAGCACAGTCTATGACATGACAGTTATCTAGCACAGTCTATGACATGACAGATATCTAGCAGTCTATGACATGACAGTTATCCAGCACAGTCTATGACATGACAGTTATCTAGCACAGTCTATGACATGACAGTTATCTAGCATAGTCTATAACATGACAGTTATCTAGCACAGTCTATGTAATGATAGTTATCTAGCACAGTCTGTGACATGACAGTTATCTAGCACAGTCTGTGACATGACAGTTATCTAGCACAGTCTGTGACATGATAGTTATCTAGCACAGTCTGTGACATGACAGTTATCTAGCACAGTCTATGACATGACAGTTATCTAGCACAGTCTATGTAATGACAGTTATCTAGCACAGTGTATGTAATGACAGTTATCTAGCACAGTCTATGACATGACAGTTATCTAGCACAGTCTATGACATGACAGTTATCTAGCACAGTCTATGACATGACAGTTATCTAGCACAGTCTATGACATGACAGTTATCTAGCACAGTCTATGTAATGACAGTTATCTAGCACAGTCTATGTAATGACAGTTATCTAGCACAGTCTATGACATGACAGTTATCTAGCACAGTGTATGTAATGACAGTTATCTAGCACAGTCTATGACATGACAGTTTTCTATCACAGTCTATGACATGACAGTTATCTAGCACAGTCTATGACATGACAGTTATCTAGCACAGTCTGTGACATGACAGTTATTTAGCACAGTCTGTGACATGACAGTTATCTAGCACAGTCTGTGACATGACAGTTATTTAGCACAGTCTGTGACATGACAGTTATCTAGCACAGTCTATGTAATGACAGTTATCTAGCACAGTGTATGTATTGACAGTTATCTAGCACAGTCTATGACATGACAGTTATCTAGCACAGTGTATGTAATGATAGTTATCTAGCACAGTCTATGACATGACAGTTTTTTATCACAGTCTATGACCTGACAGTTATCTAGCACAGTCTATGACATGACAGTTATCTAGCACAGTCTATGACATGACAGTTATCTAGCACAGTCTATGTAATGACAGTTATCTAGCACAGTCTATGACATGACAGTTATCTAGCACAGTCTATGACATGACAGTTATCTAGCACAGTCTATGACATGACAGTTATCTAGCACAGTCTATGTAATGACAGTTATCTAGCACAGTCTATGACATGACAGTTATCTAGCACAGTGTATGTAATGACAGTTATCTAGCACAGTCTATGACATGACAGTTATCTAGCACAGTGTATGTAATGATAGATATCTAGCACAGTCTATGACATGACAGTTTTCTATCACAGTCTATGACCTGACAGTTATCTAGCACAGTCTATGACATGACAGTTATCTAGCACAGTCTATGACATGACAGTTATCTAGCACAGTCTATGTAATGACAGTTATCTAGCACAGTCTATGACATGACAGTTATCTAGCACAGTCTATGACATGACAGTTATCTAGCACAGTCTATGTAATGACAGTTATCTAGCACAGTGTATGTAATGACAGTTATCTAGCACAGTCTATGACATGACAGATATCTAGCACAGTGTATGTAATGACAGTTATCTAGCACAGTCTATGACATGACAGTTATCTAGCACAGTCTATGACATGACAGTTATCTAGCACAGTCTGTGACATGACAGTTATTTAGCACAGTCTGTGACATGATGGTTATCTAGCACTGTCTATGTAATGATAGTTATCTAGCACAGTCTATGAAATGATAGTTATCTAGAACTGTCTATGACATGACAGTTATTTAGCACAGTCTATGCCAAGACAGTTATCTAGCACAGTCTATGACATGACAGTTATCTAGCACAGTCTATGACATGACAGTTATCTATCACAGTCTATGTAATGACAGTTATCTAGCACAGTGTATGTAATGACAGTTATCTAGCACAGTCTATGACATGATAGTTACGGTATCTAGCACAGTGTATGTAATGACAGTTATCTAGCACAGCCTATGACATGACAGTTATCCAGCACAGTCTATGACATGATAGTTATCTAGCACAGTCTATGACATGACAGTTATCTAGCACAGTCTATGACATGACAGTTATCTAGCACAGTCTATGACATGACAGATATCTAGCAGTCTATGACATGACAGTTATCCAGCACAGTCTATGACATGACAGTTATCTAGCACAGTCTATGACATGACAGTTATCTAGCATAGACTATGACATGACAGTTATCTAGCACAGTCTATGTAATGATAGTTATCTAGCACAGTCTGTGACATGACAGTTATCTAGCACAGTCTGTGACATGACAGTTATCTAGCACAGTCTGTGACATGATAGTTATCTAGCACAGTCTGTGACATGACAGTTATCTAGCACAGTCTATGACATGACAGTTATCTAGCACAGTCTATGTAATGACAGTTATCTAGCACCGTGTATGTAATGATAGTTTTCTAGCACAGTCTGTGACATGACAGTTATCTAGCACAGTCTATGACATGACAGTTATCTAGCACAGTCTATGTAATGATAGTTATCTAGCACAGTCTATGACATGACAGTTATCTAGCACAGTCCATGACATGACAGTTATCTAGCACAGTCTATGACATGACAGTTATCTAGCACAGTCTGTGACATGATAGTTATTTAGCACAGTCTGTTACATGACAGTTATCTAGCACAGTCTATGTAATGACAGTTATCTAGCACAGTCTATGACATGACAGTTATCTATCACAGTCTATGACATGACAGTTATCTAGCAAAGCCTATGACATGGCAGTTATCTAGCACAGTCTATGACATGACAGATATCTAGCACAGTCTATGTAATGACAGTTATCTAGCACAGTCTATGACATGATAGCTTCGGAATCTAGCACAGTCTATGTAATGACAGTTATCTAGCACAGCCTATGACATGACAGTTATCTAGCACAGTCTATGACATGACAGTTATCTAGCACAGTCTATGCCATGACAGTTATCTAACACAGTCTATGTAATGACACTTATCTAGCACAGTGTATCTAATGACAGTTATCTAGCACAGTGTATGTAATGACAGTTATCTAGCACAGTCTTTGACACGACAGTTATCTAGCACAGTCTATGACACGACAGTTATCTAGCACAGTCTATGACACGACAGTTATCTAGCACAGTCTGTGACATGACAGTTATCTAGCACAGTGTGTGACATGACAGTTATCTAGCACAGTGTGTGACATGACAGTTATCTAGCACAGTCTGTGACATGACAGTTATCTAGCACAGTCTGTGACATGACAGTTATCTAGCACAGTCTGTGACATGACAGTTATCTAGCACAGTCTGTGACATGACAGTTATCTAGCACAGTCTGTGACATGACAGTTATCTAGCACAGCCTGTGAGATGACAGTTATCTTGCACAGCCTGTGACATGGCAGTTATCTAGCACAGCCTGTGACATGGCAGTTATCTAGCACAGTCTGTGACATGACAGTTATCTAGCACAGTCTATGACATGACAGTTATCTAGCACAGTCTATGACATGACAGTTATCTAGCACAGTCTATGACATGACAGTTATCTAGCACAGTCTATGACATGATAGTTATCTAGCACAGTCTATGACATGATAGTTATCTAGAACAGTCTATGAAATGACAGTTATCTAGAACAGTCTATGACATGACAGTTATCTAGCACAGTCTATGACATGGCAGTTATCTAGCACAGTCTATGACATGGCAGTTATCTAGCACAGTCTATGACATGACAGTTATCTAGCACAGTGTATGTAATGACAGTTATCTAGCACAGTCTATGACATGACAGTTTTCTATCACAGTCTATGACATGACAGTTATCTAGCACAGTCTATGACATGACAGTTATCTAGCACAGTCTGTGACATGACAGTTATTTAGCACAGTCTGTGACATGACAGTTATCTAGCACAGTCTGTGACATGACAGTTATTTAGCACAGTCTATGACATGACAGTTATCTAGCACAGTCTATGACATGACAGTTATCTAGCACAGTCTATGTAATGACAGTTATCTAGCACAGTGTATGTAATGACAGTTATCTAGCACAGTCTATGACATGACAGTTATCTAGCACAGTGTATGTAATGATAGTTATCTAGCACAGTCTATGACATGACAGTTTTCTATCACAGTCTATGACATGACAGTAATCTAGCACAGTCTATGACATGACAGTTATCTAGCACAGTCTATGACATGACAGTTATCTAGCACAGTCTATGTAATGACAGTTATCTAGCACAGTCTATGACATGACAGTTATCTAGCACAGTCTTTGACATGACAGTTATCTAGCACAGTCTATGACATGACAGTTATCTAGCACAGTCTATGTAATGACAGTTATCTAGCACCGTGTATGTAATGACAGTTATCTAGCACAGTCTATGACATGACAGATATCTAGCACAGTGTATGTAATGACAGTTATCTTGCACAGTCTATGACATGACAGTTATCTAGCACAGTCTATGACATGACAGTTATCTAGCACAGTCTATGACATGACAGTTATCTAGCACAGTCTGTGACATGACAGTTATCTAGCACAGTCTATGTAATGACAGTTATCTAGCACCGTGTATGTAATGATAGTTTTCTAGCACAGTCTGTGACATGACAGTTATCTAGCACAGTCTATGACATGACAGTTATCTAGCACAGTCTATGACATGACAGTTATCTAGCACAGTCCATGACATGACAGTTATCTAGCACAGTCTATGACATGACAGTTATCTAGCACAGTCTGTGACATGATAGTTATTTAGCACAGTCTGTTACATGACAGTTATCTAGCACAGTCTATGTAATGACAGTTATCTAGCACAGTCTATGACATGACAGTTATCTATCACAGTCTATGACATGACAGTTATCTAGCAAAGCCTATGACATGGCAGTTATCTAGCACAGTCTATGACATGACAGATATCTAGCACAGTCTATGTAATGACAGTTATCTAGCACAGTCTATGACATGATAGTTTCGGAATCTAGCACAGTCTATGTAATGACAGATATCTAGCACAGCCTATGACATGACAGTTATCTAGCACAGTCTATGACATGACAGTTATCTAGCACAGTCTATGCCATGACAGTTATCTAACACAGTCTATGTAATGACACTTATCTAGCACAGTGTATCTAATGACAGTTATCTAGCACAGTGTATGTAATGACAGTTATCTAGCACAGTCTTTGACACGACAGTTATCTAGCACAGTCTATGACACGACAGTTATCTAGCACAGTCTATGACACGACAGTTATCTAGCACAGTCTGTGACATGACAGTTATCTAGCACAGTGTGTGACATGACAGTTATCTAGCACAGTGTGTGACATGACAGTTATCTAGCACAGTCTGTGACATGACAGTTATCTAGCACAGTCTGTGACATGACAGTTATCTAGCACAGTCTGTGACATGACAGTTATCTAGCACAGTCTGTGACATGACAGTTATCTAGCACAGTCTGTGACATGACAGTTATCTAGCACAGCCTGTGAGATGACAGTTATCTTGCACAGCCTGTGACATGACAGTTATCTAGCACAGCCTGTGACATGGCAGTTATCTAGCACAGCCTGTGACATGGCAGTGTGACATGACAGTTATCTAGCACAGTCTATGCCATGACAGTTATCTAGCACAGTCTATGACATGACAGTTATCTAGCACAGTCTATGACATGACAGTTATCTAGCACAGTCTATGACATGATAGTTATCTAGCACAGTCTATGACATGATAGTTATCTAGAACAGTCTATGAAATGATAGTTATCTAGAACAGTCTATGACATGACAGTTATCTAGCACAGTCTATGCCATGACAGTTATCTAGCACAGTCTATGTAATGACAGTTATCTAGCACAGTCTATGACATGGCAGTTATCTAGCACAGTCTATGAAATGACAGTTATCTAGCACAGTCTATGTAATGACAGTTATCTAGCACAGTCTATGTAATGACAGTTATCTAGCACAGTCTATGACATGACAGTTATCTAGCACAGTGTATGTAATGACAGTTATCTAGCACAGTCTATGACATGACAGTTTTCTATCACAGTCTATGACATGACAGTTATCTAGCACAGTCTATGACATGACAGTTATCTAGCACAGTCTGTGACATGACAGTTATTTAGCACAGTCTGTGACATGACAGTTATCTAGCACAGTCTGTGACATGACAGTTATTTAGCACAGTCTATGACATGACAGTTATCTAGCACAGTCTATGACATGACAGTTATCTAGCACAGTCTATGTAATGACAGTTATCTAGCACAGTGTATGTAATGACAGTTATCTAGCACAGTCTATGACATGACAGTTATCTAGCACAGTGTATGTAATGATAGTTATCTAGCACAGTCTATGACATGACAGTTTTCTATCACAGTCTATGACATGACAGTAATCTAGCACAGTCTATGACATGACAGTTATCTAGCACAGTCTATGACATGACAGTTATCTAGCACAGTCTATGTAATGACAGTTATCTAGCACAGTCTATGACATGACAGTTATCTAGCACAGTCTTTGACATGACAGTTATCTAGCACAGTCTATGACATGACAGTTATCTAGCACAGTCTATGTAATGACAGTTATCTAGCACCGTGTATGTAATGACAGTTATCTAGCACAGTCTATGACATGACAGATATCTAGCACAGTGTATGTAATGACAGTTATCTTGCACAGTCTATGACATGACAGTTATCTAGCACAGTCTATGACATGACAGTTATCTAGCACAGTCTATGACATGACAGTTATCTAGCACAGTCTGTGACATGACAGTTATTTAGCACAGTCTGTGACATGACAGTTATCTAGCACAGTCTATGTAATGATAGTTCTCTAGCACAGTCTATGAAATGATAGTTATCTAGAACAGTCTATGACATGACAGTTATTTAGCACAGTCTATGCCAAGACAGTTATCTAGCACATTCTATGACATGACAGTTATCTAGCACAGCCTATGACATGACAGTTATCTAGCACAGTCTATGACATGACAGTTATCTATCACAGTCTATGTAATGACAGTAATCTAGCACAGTGTATGTAATGACAGTTATCTAGCACAGTCTATGACATGACAGTTATCTAGCACAGTCTATGACATGACAGTTATCTAGCACAGTCTATGACATGACAGATATCTAGCAGTCTATGACATGACAGTTATCCAGCACAGTCTATGACATGACAGTTATCTAGCACAGTCTATGACATGACAGTTATCTAGCATAGTCTATGACATGACAGTTATCTAGCACAGTCTATGTAATGATAGTTATCTAGCACAGTCTGTGACATGACAGTTATCTAGCACAGTCTGTGACATGACAGTTATCTAGCACAGTCTGTGACATGATAGTTATCTAGCACAGTCTGTGACATGACAGTTATCTAGCACAGTCTATGACATGACAGTTATCTAGCACAGTCTATGTAATGACAGTTATCTAGCACCGTGTATGTAATGATAGTTTTCTAGCACAGTCTATGACATGACAGTTATCTAGCACAGTCTATGACATGACAGTTATCTAGCACAGTCTATGTAATGATAGTTATCTAGCACAGTCTATGACATGACAGTTATCTAGCACAGTCTATGACATGACAGTTATCTAGCACAGTCTGTGACATGATAGTTATTTAGCACAGTCTGTGACATGACAGTTATCTAGCACAGTCTATGTAATGACAGTTATCTAGCACAGTCTATGACATGACAGTTATCTATCACAGTCTATGACATGACAGTTATCTAGCAAAGCCTATGACATGGCAGTTATCTAGCACAGTGTATCTAATGACAGTTATCTAGCACAGTGTATGTAATGACAGTTATCTAGCACAGTCTATGACATGATAGTTACGGTATCTAGCACAGTCTATGACATGACAGTTATCTAGCACAGCCTATGAGATGACAGTTATCTTGCACAGCCTATGACATGACAGTTATCTAGCACAGTCTATGCCATGACAGTTATCTAGCACAGTCTATGTAATGACAGTTATCTAGCACAGTGTATCTAATGACAGTTATCTAGCACAGTGTATGTAATGACAGTTATCTAGCACAGTCTATGACATGACAGTTATCTAGCACAGTCTATGACACGACAGTTATCTAGCACAGTCTATGACACGACAGTTATCTAGCACAGTCTGTGACATGACAGTTATCTAGCACAGTGTGTGACATGACAGTTATCTAGCACAGTGTGTGACATGACAGTTATCTAGCACAGTCTGTGACATGACAGTTATCTAGCACAGTCTGTGACATGACAGTTATCTAGCACAGTCTGTGACATGACAGTTATCTAGCACAGTCTGTGACATGACAGTTATCTAGCACAGTCTGTGACATGACAGTTATCTAGCACAGTCTATGACATGACAGTTATCTAGCACAGCCTATGAGATGACAGTTATCTTGCACAGCCTATGACATGATAGTTATCTAGCACAGCCTATGACATGGCAGTTATCTAGCACAGCCTATGACATGGCAGTTATCTAGCACAGTCTATGACATGATAGTTATCTAGCACAGTCTATGAAATGATAGTTATCTAGAACAGTCTATGACATGACAGTTATCTAGCACAGTCAATGCCATGACAGTTATCTAGCACAGTCTATGACATGACAGTTATCTAGCACAGTCTATGACATGATAGTTATCTAGCACAGTCTATGACATGACAGTTATCTAGCACAGTCTGTGACATGATAGTTATCTAGCACAGTCTATGCCATGACAGTTATCTAGCACAGTCTATGACATGGCAGTTATCTAGCACAGTCTATGACATGATAGTTATCTAGCACAGTCTATGCCATGACAGTTATCTAGCACAGTCTATGACATGGCAGTTATCTAGCACAGTCTATGACATGACAGTTATCTAGCACAGTCTATGACATGATAGTTATCTAGCACAGTCTATGACATGATAGTTATCTAGCACAGCCTATGAAATGACAGAAGCTGATTGGTTGCTTTTGGCAGCTTCTCCACCTTATCTCTCTTCAGGGCTTGATACAGTACATCTCCCCTTTAGTATTAAGGGACACAGGGCTGTATTAAATTAGCCGCAATAAGTACGAATCCGCAAAAAAGTATCGCTGATTGCAACTTTTCGCCAGTGTGACACTTTCTTCCGTATTCAATTCTAAAGAGTTTTCACTGGTGCGAAAACGGAATGCAATGTAGTAGGCGAAATAGATTAGGTGTCGAAAAAAAGTGCAGAATTGCGGATTTAGGGTGCAAAGGTTGGGAAACCACCCTGCACCCTTGGGACAGGCCCCCAAAGGTTAACTGCATGAAACAAATCCTAAACAAAATTCAGGAACACCCCAAAAAATTACTTTGAAAAAGAGGGCGAAAAAGTTCAAGTTGGGGTACAAACTTAAAAACTAGCGAAATAAGCTTTTGGGGGGTTTATAAGTATGGGGGACGTGGTTTTTAGATTGCAGTTGCTTGCTGCAGGTAAATTTTTAATGTTTTTTAAAACCTCACTTTTAGCGATTTTAACAATGCTTGCACCCATTTTCATGTACCCCAAATTTGCTGGGACTATTTATTTTCTCCAAAAAAAACTGCTAACTGCTATTCTTTACCACTTGTGCAAAGACGCTATATAGAGGCAATTAAAAGCACTTACGTACTCCAAATAGCTCCAGGGGTGCTAATCGGGGATATCTATAGTGATCCTCAATGTTAGTGCATCTTTTGGGGGGTGTCAGGCTGATTTCCCCAAAACTGACAGCAGTTTTCGCATGTTTGAGTTTCGCCGGGATGCGCTTTTGCGTCCTTTGGAATGGAATACGGCGGATAGCGGGGATGCGCACAAAACTTTTCCACAGGTAAAACCAACGATGATGGTGTAAAGTACTGCTGCGAAAAGTCTCCGACTTATCACGGCTAACTGAATATGGCCCATTCATCAATATTGCGGGATGTACTAAGCGAGAATATGTGGCAAGAACTTCTAAATGCTGTTTTCGGAGTTTTGGCCGCATTTCCATATGTCACAAGCTCCGGAATGCGATCTTTACATGACATTACCCAATAGAAGCCTATGGGCTTCTTTTCGGGTCTCTTATAAAAAAGAGGGTTCCAATCGAATCCCTCTCTGTGTCCCCAGCGGCGGCACGTGTCGTTATGCGCAAGCACAGAGGGACTTCTGGGCAGTGGCGTCCCTACCTCATTAGACACCCGGTGCGGGGAGTAGTGATTTCTGGGTTCGTAATTCGCACGGTGGAGCCGTATGCTGGGGAGATGGAGGCGTGGACTCATGGAAGAGGCGTGGCCTCGTGGTCCGAGCCCCGTTTTTGTCACACCGGGGGTGCTGGCTGTGAAGTTCCGACTCCCTCACTGTGACAGGAGCCGAGTTCTGCACATAATTCTGCAGTGCAGCACCCAGATCCTGTCACTGAGGGGGAGTCTGCACCTTGGTGTTACCCCGCGGCAGCCCGCACCCCCTGCGTGACGCCACTGATTCTGGATAATAAACTTGGAAGTCCCTCTAGAATTACCGCAAAGGACATCTCTCACCGGGAGAACTGGGAGGCACATATAGAAACTGTTGTAATTCCTACACCGTTCACCTGATTTGGATGTAATTACCCTCAAATTAAATCTGAAAGTCTGCAGGTAAATCACATCTTGTTTGTTTCATTTCAAAGCCATTGTGGTGGTGAATAGAGGCCAAAATATGAAAATTCTGTCAATGTCCCAATATTTATGGACCTGACTGTATATCCATGACATCTCCTGCATTACCTGTGTAATTCATTCCTATAAAAGTAGGTACAAATTAATCTTTTCACCTACTTAAAGGAACGATAAATGGGCCCCTAAATCCAGAGTCAATGACCGGACTCTGTAATCTTTAATTTGGCGGATTTTTATTTGTTTTACTTTTTTAATTTCATATTTAGCGTTTTATTTTTTAAACGTATTTAACCTATGATCTGTGTAATATACGAAGTCGCCATAGTTGTATGGAAAAGGGAAAAGCAGAGCTGCATCAGCCACATTGTACTAATTAGCGCGCTCTGTGGCGGCGTAGTTTAGTATGTGTGTGCTGTAGCTCCTTCGTCGTTGCTATAGCCGTGCGGATGCTATGGAGGTGCGTCTGCTGGAGCGTGCCCTCTCCTCTTTCCGCTGAACAGGTTTAATAGAGTCAGACATAAAATCTCAGGCATTACAGACTGCTTGGTATGTACAAGGCAGAACAGCTCAGAATTACATTGTACTTTCCATTAAAGCAGCTGTGCATGAGGGCGAATGTGCTCGGCTCACTTAAGTCTGTAGCTAAGAACGCGATTGTAGATGGCTCTCTGCAGATCATTAGCTCATATCAGTACTTAACAGGGAACGTATAAGCCACTTGTACAGGAGTTTATTTCACTTACATGATCACTAAACATATGACATAAATTATTCTGCACAGATAACCCTATTCCCTTACATGTCTCCACTTAGAAATTAGAACGGTGTGCGCCGTTTAGCTCGCTCTGCTGAGCTAAGATGAAATATCATCCCATGGTAATCCTACAGCAGTGCCGCCTGGTGGCTAAATAATTGTGAAAATAGGAAAACAATGACAAGACCAAGCATAAAACAAATAATAATTCTATTATGTGACAAAAAGAAACCTGCAAAAAAATAATCCAGGATATGTTCTGTTAAAATGGGTACACACCGGTGCGATAGTGGCCCGATAAGTAGTTTCTGTTCGAATCGGTACGACATATCGGCTGGATCGTTCAGTGTGTACGGCCAATCTGTGCGCTCCCGCGGTCGTTAGCGAGATCTTACAGTCGGCCAAGCTGCACAGCCGATATCGCATGCAGTTCCATGCAAGGTAATGAAGGATGGAATGAAGGATTGTTCCGTCCTTCATTACATCGTTCTAATGTGTACCACGGATACGATATGTCAGCTAGTCAACTGCCATATCGCAGGGGTACGCATCGCTCCAGTGTGTACCCAGCTTTACTCTTTTTTTTTAAATACTGTAATGATCGTTTTAAAATAAAGAGGAACAAGGTTTTCATTAGGGATGTGCGCCGACCCCCGTGTTTTGGTTTTGGATCTGTATCTCCTCGTGTTTTGGATCTGGATTTGGTTTTTGCGAAAACCGCCCCTTGCGTGTTTAGGTATTGGTTTTGGATCTGTATTTTATTTCAAAAATTGATATAAAACTGCTAAAATCACATAATTTATTTTTTTTAGTTCCTACAGTATTATTAACCTCAATAACATTTATTTCCACTCGTTTCCAGTCAGTTTGACCACCTCACAGCTCACAATATTGTTTTCATCCAGTTTAGGCCCAAAATTTGCACCAAGCTAGCTGGCTGACTAAGCTAAGCAGCAACAGTGGGCGGCACAAACACTTGGCAGTTCAACTTCCAACATGGCACATAAGGAAACATATGTTTTCATTAATCAAGAGGCCTGAGGGAGTTGGAGTATGTATGTAGTTGAAGGCAGGGAAAGGAAGATTTGATTAGTAGTAAATTTAATAGAATTTTTTGCTGTGATCCCTCCATTCCTGCTGGCAGCCGCAGCCCCCATAGGTTTCTATGAGGGATGTGATGCTGCCAAATTTACAAACTTCCAGAATGCGATGCACTCCTAATATTGTCCCCCGCAGCTAACGCCATCTGAAGATGGTGTTAACTGCTGCAGGCTATGGGCTATACCATGCATAATTAGCCGGCAAAGGGTTCCCCCGGAACACTCCCTGGCAATGGCGGGCACGCATGTGCAGACAGCGTGACTGCGCATGCACTGTAGCCCCGGCATCTCTCCGGGCAAAATGCAGGGATGGGCTCTTTTCCGAGCCCCTGACCATGTGGGTGACAGATGATACATTACGGTGATACGATCACATCTTGCAATGTGATCTTTGGTGGTAATGTCATGTCCAGATCGCATTGCAATTATCATTAATTATCATTAATAAATGGCCCCCTTGGTAATTTTCTTGTCATTGCATGTATATTTGCTTGTGTCGTGATCCCCTGAATGCAGTGGCATATCTACAACGGGTGCACTGGGTCATGGAGAGCACCATACCAAAAACTCCCTCCACCCACAATAGACCCCACTGAGCAGCCCCTTCCCCCCTTTACATGCTGCCGGTGGCCATCTTCAGGGTCATGTCTAGGATGATATTCGGGAAGATGAATATGGCGTAGGAGATCCAAATATTTATATCATCTACTTCTGCACCATCTTTCAAAAATACCCAAAAGATGGCATTTAGCAGCAGGTATATGGGGGTGGGGTGTGGTGGGGGGTGTCACTGCATGGAGGGGAGACCGCACACAATGTACATCATTCTGTCTCCATGTACATTAATATGTCAGAGGTTTGAGCACCCACCCAGTCTGATTGAAACAAGCCTTATTAGAGGGCCCCTGGGCCATGGAGCCTTTGGGGGGCAGGTTGCTGTAACACTGTGCGTTCTATCATAACTTAGTAAACTTTCAGCGTTATCCTCTAAGAAGGCAAAATGCAGAATCGCTACATGATTGATCGCTGTGAACACGGCTGCATATTTAATAAGACAATACATAATGGTATGCATATTATATAAAATAAAATACACGCACTTTGCAAGCTATTTATATTAGTTACGCACCAATTTATTTTTGCTAGTTGCAATGAGAAAAATCATTGCAACATTTACTTTGTAACAAGATTCAGAGACACAGATAGTAAATTCTCGGATCTAATTTGCAGCTAGACATAAAGACAATTATGGATAGTAATTGCAGGCTCTATTTTATGCTTCCTGATAAAAATAAAGAAGTAGATTAGTCATTTTGTGTTTTTTTTTCCGCCCTCACAATAAAAGATTTCAGGCCGCTACTTTCAGAGAACTAAGGAAAACATTTTGAGCAACAATACACCATATCTGCATTTGTACTGTTGGGTTATGATCAGGGGATTGGTTATTACACGTCACCTGACAGCTGCGCCATGTCACCCGCAATAGTAACCTCCAGTCACATGTGACACTATCGCAAACTGGGGCTCTGGTATAGGGTCTGTGGCACCTCACAAACACCACTCTACCACCCCCCCATCCTCAGAACTCCTATTTCATCAGATAGCCATGAGCTCTTTGGTTGCTGTGGGCAACTTCCCCACCTGTCCTCTTTTGGACACGTTTCCCCCTTCACGCTCTGCTTTCCTGATATTTAAAAATCTGGAAGTCCTGTATTTCTCAGTGTAGCAGCCCTGACTATGTGACCCTTTTATTCCGGGTGTAGAACAGAGAACCTGGGAGGCTCTGAGTGGTTTCTGGTCTCCCAGGCTAACTTGGAGTAGTTGCCCAAATCAACCAATCAGCTTTGACCTGTCATTTTATAGACTGTGCTAGCTAAATGACAGTACGATGCTGATTGGTTGCTTTTGGGCAACTTCTCCACGTTCTCTCTCATCGTTCTCTATACTCAATTTCCCTCATCTCTATACACGGAGCTCTGCCCGCTGCAGCGGAGATCAGTGCCCTGTTGCCTCCTGTACACCACTTGTGTACAGATGGCAGAGTGAAGGGGCTTATGTGCAGTATTTAAGGATAGTTTTGTACTCTCCATGATCAGTGGTTATGTCCTGGTGTGTACTTCCCGCAGCGGGATCTGTTTAGTATCCTGGCGCAGGAGATGCTGGCGCTTAGAATTCCGGTGTTGGAATCCCGACGCCAGCATCTCAAAGATAAGTAGCGGGGATGGGGGGAGGGTTAAGGGTTAGGCACTAGGGGGAGGGTTAGGCTCTAGTGGGGGAGGGTTAGGTTTGGTTGTGGGTAGGGGGAGGTTAGGTTTAGGCACTAGTGGGGGAGGGTCAGAGTTAGGCACTAGTGGGGGAGGGTCAGAGTTAGGCACTAGTGGGGGAGGGTCAGAGTTAGGCACTAGTGGGAGAGGGTCAGAGTTAGGCACTAGTGGGGGAGGGTCAGAGTTAGACACTAGTGGGGGAGGGTCAGAGTTAGGCACTAGTGGGGGAGGGTCAGAGTTAGGCACTAGTGGGGGAGGGTCAGTGTTAGGCACTAGTGGGGGAGGGTTAGAGTTAGGCACTAGTGGGGGAGGGTCAGAGTTAGGCCCTAGTGGGGGAGGGTCAGAGTTAGGCACTAGTGGGGGAGGGTCAGAGTTAGGCACTAGTGGGGGAGGGTCAGAGTTATGCACTAGTGGGGGAGGGTCAGAGTTAGGCACTAGTGGGGGAGGGTTAGAGTTAGGCACTAGTGGGGGAGGGTCAGAGTTAGGCACTAGTGGGGGGAGGGTCAGAGTTAGGCACTAGTGGGGGAGGGTCAGAGTTAGGCACTAGTGGGGCAGGGTCAGAGTTAGGCACTAGTGGGGGAGGGTCAGAGTTAGACACTAGTGGGGGGAGGGTTAGAGTTAGGCACTAGTGGGGGAGGGTCAGAGTTAGGCACTAGTGGGGGAGGGTTAGAGTAAGGCACTAGTGGTGGAGGGTTAGAGTTAGGCACTAGTGGGGGAGGGTTAGAGTAAGGCACTAGTGGTGGAGGGTTAGAGTTAGGCACTAGTGGGGGAGGGTTAGAGTTAGGCACTAGTGGGGGAGGGTTAGGTTTAAGGTGCGGGTAGGGGGAGGTTAGGGTCAGGCACTGGGGAGGGAGGGTTAGAGTTAGGATACCGACCAACTGGTGTCAGTATCCTAACCCTGTCGGGATCCCGTGTGCCGGCATCCTGTACCCATCCCCCCCACAGTCATGTCAGCATGATAGTATCACATGTGGCAGCTTTAAATTTATCTGCCCGTTAGCAAAATGACTCTGCTTAATATCTTAATTACCACAGCCGCAGGGAACGTGACCGAATGAGGCTCACACCAAATAGATGGCGTCTGCATGTCCCGCTATGTAGACCATTGACTGTCTGTGAGAGCCAAGCTTTACACCAGTTTTTTCCTCAAAATATACATCGTATACACACCCCTAATGCCACAAAAACACAAGGCACAGGTTCCCTGAATAATGATGCTGGCATTTCATGTACCTCTGTGTTTTATCATTAATCTGCAGCATTATACCAATTCCTTGTGTGACAAAAGTACTAATCTCGTGTCGCTGGTACACTGTGAGGGAATTTGTATGCGGCTGCGATGCAAATAAGATGTCAAATTCAGGAAAGAAAAAGCATCAATCCCTACCTGTGGCGGAGCACGTGGGTTGTGACAATAATTTTGCACCATATGGCGCAAAAACTATAGGTTATTAAGGACACATCTGTTGTGCTGCACGATGACATCATCACACAGTGTACTGCGATACGTCACATGCCCGAGGGGAGGGGTCCGATAAGGTTCTAATCATGCATCATTCTCAGGTGTAAGCCACTGTCTCTGCACCCTAATACTACTTTGTGTAGCCAGTTATTTGGTTCCATGCTATAAAGCTTAAATCACATGTATCCAGGACAGGATAAACTCCGACTGGATATAGGTGGTGGAAATCTGGCCTCATCCCTATACTTTATACGGGATGCAATCGGGAAACCGGCTGCCTTAATACCGACAGCCGGCTTCCCGACTGTCATATCCCGGCGAGGGTGAAATGCTGGGCGTCTAGATGTAGACGCCTGACATTTTCCCAACGCCGGGAGACAGGCTCTCGGAATCCCAACTGAAGGGATGCCGGGCGCTGCGAGTGGACAGCCACGAGGGGGGAGGGTTAAGTTTAGGGCACCCGGGGGGGATTTAGGGTTAGGCACTCCCCGGGAGGGTTAGGCTAGGGGGAGGGAGGGTTAGGATTAGGCACCCTCGGGGGGGACTTAGGGTTAGGCACTTGGGGTGAGGTTAGGGTTAGGGGGTTAGGATAGGTTAGTTTATACTTACCTTAGGGACGATCGGGATTTCCAGCGCTGTCGGGCTTCTGCTGCTGGGAACTCTGCATCTGTCGGCCTGCCGATGCCGGGCATCGAACAGCCGGCCAGGCGGCCAGTGGTATTTCATAACGATTCCCTTATACATTTAGTACCTCCCTCTTCCATCTGGAAGGCACATTTCTAGGCACTGTACAAACAATGTAATGAACACAATCAAACACACAAACAGGTACGCCGAAGAAGGGGGCGGGTACTAATTACCAAAAATGTCCACTTTTGCAGTTTGTGGCTTCTCAGTAGCACCTTCCATACTAAGGTCCGTATTCAATTAGTTCCGCACCCGTAATACTTTTTCGCATGCCGGACTTTTCGCCTACATCGCGTATTTTATCTGTGGAAACTTATTGTGCACGCCACCGCTATTCGCTGTATTCAATTCCAAAAGATGCAAAAATGCAACCTGGCGAATGCAAACCAGGCGAAAAGTACTGTCAGAATTTTAGGAAATCAGCCTGACACCCCCTAAAAGATGCACTAACATTGGGGATCAATGTACCTGCCCCCGAATAGCCCTAATAAAGCTATTTGGGGTACTTGAGATGTGTCAATATCTTCTAATTAGCGTCTATGCACAAGTGGTGAAGAATAGCATTAAGCTGTTCTTTTGGGTGAAAATAAGTAGTCCTGTCACATTTGGGGTACTTGAAAATGGGTGCTAGCATGGTTTAAATTTAAAGTCGCTAAAGTAAAGTTTTAAAAACTGTAAAAAACGCACCTGCAGCAAGCACCTGCAATCCAAAATACACCTCACCCATACTTGCAGACTCCCCACAAGTCTATTTCTCTAGTTTTTAAGTTTGTACCCCCACTTTGCACTTTTTCACCCCCTTTTTCAAAGTAATTTTTTGGGGTGTTCATTTTTTTTTTTTTTGACACAATTATCCTTTGGGGGGCTGTCCCTAGGGTGCAGAGTGGTTTCCCCATCTTTACACTCCAAAATAGCGATTTTGCACTTTTTTCGACATCTATTCATAGGTGAATCCTTTTCGCCTATTACATTGCATTGCGTTTTCGCGTATGCGAAAAGTGTTTGCAATTGAATACGGCGATACTTTTTCGACAGGCGAAAAGTCGCAATCGGTGATACTTTTTCGCGGATTCCGACTTTTCACAGCTAACTGAATACGAGCCATAGTAGTCTCCGTGATTTTCCCCCGGAAGGGGTGTGGCCATGACGTCTAGAGTTGGTCACATCCCCTTCAGTACACGGGCCCCCCAGCTGTCTCAACGGCCCTGCACACAATAGAGACTTGTAATAAAAACAATTCAGATGTCCCCTCTCTTGATGAGTCATTTAAGACATACACGAAGCTAAAGGCAAACCCTATCCTAGGTGAAATCCGTAAGTACGGAGATGTATGATCCTAGGCAGAGTGTAGGTTATAAATTGTTCTCTATTTTTCTCAGCTGAATCCAATAAAAAAAAAGTTTTGTACATCCCCATATTATAGTGGAGAATTTTGTGCTGCTTTAATTAAACTATTATTATTATTGTTATCATAATTATTGTTTGAATAAAAGTCACCACAACATTCTGCAGCACTATATAGTGGAGACATATAGCATAATACATAGAAAGAACAGTCACCCTACATGCAAAACGCAGAAAAATCTATTGCAAAAATGCAGAACGTTTCAGGAGCATAAATGCAATAATCCTCCAAAAATTCAGCATCATACGAAGATACGTCAGACGTAATGCTAAAGTACAAAGTGTAGCACAGAAAATGCAAGAACAATTAAACAGCACATACAGGGAGTGGAATATAACTTGCCTGATTCAGCAGTGGACAGAATTGCAAAGCCGCACACAAGCAGCATCGCAAATTCCCGTCCTTGCAATTATGGTAACGCAGAAGGAGGCGTCATGCCTCCAGTATGCATTAGTGATCCGAGCTGCGTCCATGGACGCATCATCAGATCATCTGCGTGATCCATGGCGGGCTGAGTGACCATAGGATTAACGCAAACTGGACATCGCAGATGAGGTAAAGAGGCCAGGAAGTCTTTGTCACCCGACTGAGATCCTGACCTCTCCCTACCCCCAACTGTGGCGACACACCTCTGTTTTGGGAACTGGAGGCTGTCGTCGCCCCAAACGGCAGCAGACTGTCAACCACTGATAGTCTACTGCCATTCTGCGTGCAGAAAAGTGGGACTGATTCTGCACATGTGCAGAAAAGGTCCTGTGAGCTTACAATCTAAAGGACTCTGGTCATCTCTTTCAGACCCGTTAGCACGCAGCCTGTCGAGGCGAAAATATGCTAATGACTGCATATGTGATGTAACCGCAGCACAATAAGTAGACACCCAACACTACATAATGCTGACTACAACCCTTCAATTACGTTCTCGCAAGACAGCGAAAACATCGGTAACATTGGGAACCATCGGACCCACACGCACAAGTTGTGGTTGACATGACCCTATAGCAGAAATATGTGTGTGTGTAACTAGACGTTAGGATGCGTATGCCGTCGTTGTGTCCTAATTATACACGCCCTTGAAACGGCGTCTAGACGCCCAGACACGCCTGCGTTTCTCTGACCATTCCCCATCACCGGCCTCAAACGGTCACTTCCTGTCAATCACTATGTGAAGCCTCTGCGTGCTCGCTGCGGTCGATTCCTGATCGCAGCGGCCGGTTTGCACACTCGCGCTGCGATGCAAACGCACGCGCAGAATGCAAACATCGGCAGGCTACGTGCGAACGTAGCCTTGCGACCGGGACTGAATCAGGCCCTGAGCCTCGCAGCCCTAATCTTGCTAAACAGGTGATAATCTGTGGGAACAAATTCCGGATCCATCGCTGGCCTTTTATTACTGTACAAATTAGCCGGGGATGGGAACGTATAAAACAAATAGCTGCTGTAACATCAGCCATTGAGGAGATGGTGTTTACATGGTATTTGCAGCTAAAATAAATAATTAAAACAACCCCTGAGAGGGTCCCAGGCTCCCAGACAGCAGTCTTTATAGTTTATTAACCCTTTTCAAATAAATGGTACTTTGTGCTCAGTGCTAGCGTGAGAATAATAGAAGGTTTCGTTTGGATGAAAGATTAGTCTCACTAGCACAACTCGCCTCGGTATGGGGGCTGGCAGTAAAACTGAAGGATTGTTAGACGCCACGGGGCAGAATTCCCACCGCCTGTATTTTAGCAGTCACGCCGATGTCGCATGTATTGCTGAAATCAATTTCAAGTATAAACAGGAAGGAAAGCATCAGCATATGTATTAGGATGTCTCCATCACGGCCGTTGCTAGACACCATTAAAACTTTCTCAGTGGGGCGTTAGCGGGAACACACCATATATTATATAGATCACTGTGTTCCCTGTCAGTTCAAGTTGGCTGAATTTCAGATGTGCTTACACAGAGAAAGCACCGCGTCATGCCTGCAGATAAAGAGAAAGCACCGTGTCACACCTGCAGACATAGAGAAAGCACCGTGTCACTCCTGCAGACATAGAGAAAGCACCGTGTCACACCTGCAGACATAGAGAAAGCACCGTGTCACTCCTGCAGACAGAGAAAGCACCGTGTCACACCTGCAGACATAGAGAAAGCACCGTGTCACTCCTGCAGACATAGAGAAAGCACCGTGTCACTCCTGCAGACAGAGAAAGCACCGTGTCACACCTGCAGACATAGAGAAAGCACCGTGTCACACCTGCAGACATAGAGAAAGCACCGTGTCACGCCTGCAGACATAGAGAAAGCACCGTGTCACTCCTGCAGACAGAGAAAGCACCGTGTCACACCTGCAGACATAGAGAAAGCACCGTGTCACTCCTGCAGACATAGAGAAAGCACCGTGTCACGCCTGCAGACATAGAGAAAGCACCGTGTCACTCCTGCAGACATAGAGAAAGCACCGTGTCACTCCTGCAGACATAGAGAAAGCACCGTGTCACTCCTGCAGACATAGAGAAAGCACCGTGTCACTCCTGCAGACATAGAGAAAGCATCGTGTCATACCTGCAGACATAGAGAAAGCACCGTGTCACTCCTGCAGACATAGAGAAAGCATCGTGTCATACCTGCAGACATAGAGAAAGCACCGTGTCACTCCTGCAGACATAGAGAAAGCACCGTGTCACACCTGCAGACATAGAGAAAGCACCGTGTCACGCCAGCAGACATAGAGAAAGCACCGTGTCACACCAGCAGACATAGAGATAGCACAGCATTATGCCTGCAGACATAGAGAAAGCACCGTGTCACGCCTGCAGACATAGAGAAAGCACCGCGTCACACCTACAGACATAGAGATAGCATCATGTCACGCCTGCAGATATAGATAGCACCGTGTCATAATTATTGTTTGAATAAAAGTCACCACAACATTCTGCAGCACTATATAGTGGAGACATATAGCATAATACATAGAAAGAACAGTCACGCCAGCAGACATAGAGAAAGCACCATGTCACACCAGCAGACATAGAGATAGCACAGCGGTATGCCTGCAGACACAGAGAAAGCACCGTGTCACGCCAGCAGATATAGATAGCACCGTGTCATGCCTGCAGACATAGAGAAAGCACCGTGTCACCCCAGCAGACATAGATAGCACTGTGTCACGCCTGCAGACATAGAGAAAGCACCGTGTCACGCCTGCAGACAGAGATAGCACCGTGTCACGCCTGCAGACATAGAGATAGCACCGTGTCACACCTGCAGACATAGAAAAAGCACCGTGTCACTCCTGCAGACATAGAGAAAGCACCGTGTCACTCCTGCAGACATAGAGAAAGCACCATGTCACTCCTGCAGACATAGAGAAAGCACCGTGTCACACCTGCAGACATAGAGAAAGCACCGTGTCACCCCAGCAGACATAGATAGCACCGTGTCATGCCTGCAGACATAGAGAAAGCACCGTGTCACGCCTGCAGACAGAGATAGCACCGTGTCACACCTGCAGACATAGAGAGAGCACCATGTCACGCCTGCAGATATGAACAGTAACACAATCTTTTGTACAGTGGCTGGATGCAGACTGATCTAAGGGAAGGAGATAACAGAGGAACAGAATGTTGAGTGTATTCCAGCCTGGCAATAGTGCCCTTGGTGGCCCCACATACCAGTCCCCTCAATGACACTTGGTGCTGCCAGTCTCCCCTATTCCTACCTGGTGAGAAGGGGCAGCATCTTTTTATCTCTGGAGTGTGGTGCTGGCCTGTGATATCATAGCCTAGCGCCACACTCCCAGCCCATTACCAACATGGTATACAGAGAGCAGCATTGTGTCATATCACAGGGCAACACGAATGAACAACCTATGGATGGACATCGATTTCTGAGGTTTCTCAAAAAAGGATATCCCTGCAACATTCAATGCAATATTCCTTCCAATGTATGCTGGACAATATATTGGGTGGATTGTTTTTACTGTAGATATGAAAGAGGTCTTTAAGTGCCACCCAGCTGCTTTTCCTATCTTCCAGAACTAGTGGATATTGATACTATGCATGTGTGATACCCCTGGTTCCATGGGAGCAAACAGACCATGCAGGTTAGGAGGCTACCACTAGAAGGAGCCACATTGCGCCCAAAAGAAGACAAGTCAGCAACAGAACAGTAAGTTACTGGTTGGCATATGCATTTGAGATTGGGAGACACCGAGGAGTGGAGTACAGAGTGGGGTGAGGTGCAGCAGGTGTGCAGAAAAGAGGAGACTGGGCAAAGCATTAATGCTGCAGTGATACAAGGTGACAAGCACCAATGAATACCCACTGATGGTGCACTGAAGAACCACTGCAGAAATGCCAGCACAGTGAGGTTGAGAGCCAGAGACAGTGTGTCAGCATTGGGAGCTGCAGCTAAGATCTGCGGAGGCTGCGTGTTACTCAGATCAGTTAAAGGGAGACATTCCTCATGAGATACTGAGAATTATTAAGCACTACTGAGTGGTGTTAAGTGTTATTAAAAGTACTGTATATGAGAGATACTGTACTGAGAACTATTGAAATATACTGAGAAGTATTGAGAGCTACTAAGATCTATAGAACTTATTGGAAATATATTGAGAGGAGATATCTGAATGTGCAGATAGCATGAGATATATCTTGCTTGAGCTATTAGTAGTGCAGCAATGACTGATTTTTACAGTGCAAAGAGAAGCTGATTAAAAAGCACTTGGGACTGAGCTATTGGTAATGTGTACTTCTGAAGATACCTGTGCTAATAAGGGACAATAAACACAGTTTCACTTTATCATTGGAAAACCAAAGCTATTGTTCTCTGGAATCAGGAAATACCAGCATTATTTGCTAATCCTATTACATGTGCATAGTGTTGATTACAATAATAATTTGTGTTGCTATTGCCTTACATCTGTGTTTTGCAAGGGTTATTGTGTGTAAACTTTAGATTATAGTATGTTGAGACAATTGAGAAACTGCATTTTCTCCAGTCATAGCCAAAGAGGTGCTGCAGCAATTAAAGAAGCTCATTTCACTATCAAAAAGAGTTATTGCCCATTTCCTATTCCTTACCATGTTGCAAACTACTGTGTTCTATTTGTTAGATTTCTTTAGTGCTGCAAGTTGTTGTCATATGTATGGTGATCCTTATTTTTGTCATACAGTGACCTGCTCTGGACCTACTGTACTTCCTCTTAACCCCCTTTAATAAATCTACTTGAATTATTTTATTTATCAAGGCTGCCACATTATGTCATGTTACTGTGTGTATGGGGATATCCTCTCTGCTATAGCCTGAGTTAGATAAAGCTCAGCTGTAAGGTATAATCTACACCTAACTTTTCTCTGCCCACACCAGCACCTGGAGTACCACACATGACCAGCACGTTATAGCGTGACTCAGAAATGTCATGATATCATGTAATTATATATATTCTGTTTTCAATTCCCACCTGCCAATTCTGTAATGTATCGGAATATTAATACAGAATCAGCAATTGGAAATACCTAGAGCAACAACAGCCTGATGATCTATAATATAACCAGCCTAAATGTCAGTCTAGAAGTTGCACACTAGAGATGAGGGAGCCCCCCACCCAGAGCTCTTAGTGGTTGCTAAGACTGACAAACAGTGCGGCCCTGCCCCAGTACCCTCGCTCACAGCCACTCAATGTGAAGAGTGAGAGCCAAATGGGGCACATGCCTGCATATGGCAGTTCAGCCCATTGGTTGCACAATTAAAACAGACCCACTGTTTCTGGCATTGGCACAGCGCAGGCATCTGATGGAGACAAATGGCAGAGACACTATTGTGTTAGCTGGAATAAAGCTACCATGAGCTGCTGCAGGGAAGGGGGAGGGGGTAATGGGGGAGAAGGAGATAGTTTGTGCTGTTGTGCTGCAGAGAAGGGGGGATAAAGGGGATGAGCTGCTGCAGAGAAGGGGGGATAAAGGGGATGAGCTGCTGCAGAGAAGAGGGGATAAAGGGGATGAGTTGCTGCACAGAAGGTGGGGTAAGGGGGTGAGCTGCTGCAGAGAGGGGGGTAAAGAGGGTGAGATACTGCACAGAAGGTGGGGTAAGGGGAATGAGGTGCTCCACAGAAGGGGGGTAAAGTGAGTGAGTTGCTGCAGGGAAGGGGGTAAGGTGGGTGAGCTGCTGCAGAACAAGGGGGCAAAGGGAATAAGCTGCTGCAGGGAAGGGGGTAAAGGGGGTGAGCTGCTGCAGAGAAGGGGGGTAAAGGCGATGTGTTGCTGCAGAGAAGGGGGGTAAAGGCGATGTGTTGCTGCAGGGAAGGGGGTAAAGGGGATGAGCTGCTGCAGGGAAGGGGGTAAAGGGGATGAGCTGCTGCAGGGAAGGGGGTAAAGGGGATGAGCTGCTGCAGGGAAGGGGGTAAAGGCGATGTGTTGCTGCAGGGAAGGGGGTAAAGGGGGTGAGCTGCTGCAGAGAAGGGGGGTAAAGGCGATGTGTTGCTGCAGAGAAGGGGTAAAGGCGATGTGTTGCTGCAGGGAAGGGGGTAAAGGGGATGAGCTGCTGCAGGGAAGGGGGTAAAGGCGATGTGTTGCTGCAGAGAAGGGGGGTAAAGGCGATGTGTTGCTGCAGGGAAGGGGGTAAAGGGGATGAGCTGCTGCAGGGATGGGGGTAAAGGGGGTGAGCTGCTGCAGGGAAGGGGGTAAAGGGGATGAGCTGCTGCAGGGAAGGGGGGTAAAGGGGATGAGCTGCTGCAGGGAAGCGGGTAAAGGGGATGAGCTGCTGCAGGGAAGGGGGTAAAGGGGATGAGCTGCTGCAGGGAAGGGGGTAAAGGGGATGAGCTGCTGCCAAGAAGGGGGGATAAGGGAGTGAGATGCTGCAGAGAGGGGGTAAAGGGGGTGAGCTGCTGCAGGGAAGGGGAAGGGGAGTAAAGGGGGTGAGCTGCTGCAGGGAAGGGGAAGGGGGGTAAAGGGGGTGAGCTGCTGCAGAGCAGGGGGGTAAAGGGGACGAGTTCCTGCAGGGAAGGAGGGTAAAGGGGGTGAAGGAGACAGTTTGTGCTGCTGGAGAAAGACTGAGGTGCTGCAGCTTATATATGTGTATCTGTGTATATATCCTCATGTGTACTGTAATGGGGGGGTTGAGAGAAATATAAAAGAAAGAGCGAGAGAAGGGGAAGAGAGTGAATGGCGCGTAGTGGATGACAGAGGGAACAGAGAGAGAGAGAATGGGATGTTGTGGAAAGAGTGGAAAGGAAAAATGGGGGAATGGGGATGAGAGTGTAAGAATGAGGTGGAGAGAGAGTGAGAAAATGGAGGTGGGAAGAGACAGAGAGAGAGAGACAGAGAGAGAGAGAAAGGGGGGGTTTAGAAAGAACAAGGTGTAAGGAAGAGATAGAGAGAGAACGGGAGGTGAGGCATATAAGAGACAGGGAGAACAGGAAGGGTGGGAGACAGAAAGAGAAAACAGAGAGATGGGGGGTGTCACGGCCAGGGTATTTCAGCCTGGTGCTAGGCGAGTGTTACCTGTGAGGTCATTGTGGCGCGGCTGTCTGGTGGCGGAGCTGGTGTCTGGCGGGGGGCTTTGGCTGTGCGCGTTGTTGTGCGGGCCTGTTGTCACTCTGCGCTGGTAAGGCCTGGCGGTGTCTCCATTCCGTTTGGCACGGGCGCCGCCATCTTGCCTTCTGGCCATGTGATGCGGCTGGCCATTCCTGGTGAGTCACATGTTCCCTCCGGCCAGTAACAGCACGGCATGGGGTATTTAGGAAGGGTCAGTGCCTTCCTTCTTTGCCAGTGCAACGTGTATCTCTATCTAGCTGAGAGGGAGTTCTCTGTGCTTTCCTGTTCCTGTGAATTCGCTGTCTGCCAGTCTGCCTGTCAGCTCCTAGCTCCCACTGGACTACCTCGCTTCCTCCATCACCCTTGCCCATACCTGAGTGCCTGAGCCTACTGACATCCTGCGCTTCAGTTCACTACCTGCATACCTGGTTTGATTATTTTTAGTTTCACTGCCTGCACACCTGGACAGCTCTAATTGTTTCTACTTGGACATTAACCCTTTTACTCCCACCACAGAACTCTTGTGCACATTTATATATTCCTGGACTTTTATTTACTGCCATTATATGTCTACTCAAGCACTTATTAAAAATCCTAGTTTTACTTTCAAATCTGCTTCTGTGATCGCTCCTGCTACCTCCCCGGGTCCACAAACAACCCAGAACATAACAGTTTGCACTGGCCCTATGGAGCCGGCCACGGATCAGGAGTCAGGAGTGGATTTGTTCCGGAGCATTTCTGGTCGTTTAGAAAATCTGGAAAACATGCAGCATCAGATGGCTCAATTTCTGCAAGAGATGTCCAAGCGACAGGATAGTTTACAAACTTCCTTTTCTACCCCTGAAGTACCAGCATCTACATCCGCATCAGCGTCTGGGAATACAGGAGGCAGATCATCTCCCCGCTTACATCTTCCTTTACCAAATAAATTTGACGCCAATCCTAAACTGTGCCGAGGATTCCTAAATCAGTGTGACATACATTTTACCCTGCAGCCTGACAACTTTCCAACTGCAAGAACTAAAGTGGCTTATATAGTCTCTCTGTTATCTGGCCAGGCCTTGGAATGGGCTTCCCCACTCTGGGAGCGCTCAGATCCGCTGCTGGATAATTACGCAGGCTTTGTGTCATCCTTCAGGAAGATTTTCGATGAACCTGGGCGTACTGTATCAGCATCATCAAACATCATGACACTGAGACAAGGGGTCCATCCTGTCAGTCAATATGCCGTGCAATTTCAAATTTTAGCATCAGAGCTCAAATGGAATGAGGAAGCCCTCACCTCGGCCTTCTGGCATGGGTTGTCAGACCGACTAAAGGATGATCTAGTCACTCGAGAGCTTCCTGCTAATCTGAACGACATGATTTCGTTGTGTATCAAAGTTGACCTACGCTTCAGGGAACGTCAGGCTGAAAAAAACAGAACTGACCGGCAAAGGTCATTTACCCCCTCCATTTCTACCCATCCCATTCCTTCTCCTACTGAAGAGGAGCCTATGCAGGTGAATCATACACACCTCTCCAAAGAAGAACGTCAGAGAAGAATGCAAAAGAACCTCTATCTGTACTGTGGAGAGTCCGGTCACCTGCTGATCTCCTGCCCCCATAAACCGGGAAATGCCAAATCCTAACTGACCCTGGAGACATCAAGTTAGGAGTTATGAACCCGTCTCCAAAAATTTAAGATTTCACGATTACCCTAGCCTTGGATCTTAAACCCAAACCTGTCTTTGCTACTGCTCTACTCGACTCGGGAGCAGCTGGAAATTTCATAACGTCTAGTTTCATAGATCAATTTCAGATTCCTTGTTTGTCTCTCAACCATGCCATCTCTCTGACCTCTATAGACGGACGCCCTCTAACTAACGGGATAGTCACCAAAGAGACTCAACCAGTATTGGTCCGAATTGGGGCACTTCATTCTGAGTCCTTAAAATTCCTGGTGATATCAGAGGCCTCTCAAGAAATTGTTCTTGGTCTACCCTTGTTACGTCAACATAATCCCAGGATTGATTGGAGTTCTATGCAGATTCTGTCATGGGGTATGGACTTAAAGAAAATACACTGTTTGGAGCCCGCACAGGAAAAAGTCAGATAGCAATAATAATAATGACAGAGAATTTTTTTTTCTGTATAACAGTACAGTAAGTTTTTGTTATTAGGAACCAACTAACAGTTTAATATAACACAAATTGTGGCAAAAGGGATAATTACGAGTTGGTGGTGCTCCCCTGAGTCAGGAAATACAAGTAAGATAAATGGAGAAAAGAAGACTCTTTGTTGGGGGCACTCAAATAGTAAATCAAAATGATTTATGAAAGAATTCAAACTTAACTTTTATTCTTATTAATAAAAGAAGACGGAATGATATACACTACATCATATTGACTAACAAAACATATATATTAACTGACAATAAATAGTCAAATCAAATTACCAAGAAAGATGGGAGATTAATGTGCACATTGCACCTGGTCATATAGGGTGCGAACTGCACCCACTCAATTCTATAGAGAAAATTCTATAATTCCTCCCACGGCGAGTTATATAGGTATGCCCTGGCTCTACTATCACACTCCCAACATATCGTAGGAGATTAAAGGCATAAGTATCCGGCATCACGTGACACTAGCGTCGGGGTACCAACCCGCTGACAACCGGAAAGATTCTCCTAGTCAGTACGCAGCTACTGGCTCACAGTAAACACTCTATTTAAACTTTGTCTCCCTTCTGTATAAATTCTGGCATTGGGTACTGTAGCCTGCTATACAGGCATGGCTGACGACTTTCTGACCTTTTTAAAAATGAACATTAACATAATCGGGATATATTAATATGTGATTAAGTCCAGCCACTGCCACACAGTATATTATATTTGGTATTCTGATGGCTTTTGTAAAAACAGCTATTTTTATAACTGCTAGAGTATAGCTCTGCAATTTACCTATTACTGTGTATCACCTTTTTTTGCTACCATAGAGGGTCTGTACAACTCTATATGTTACTCTTTTATTGTTTCAGTAACACGGCTACATATTACAACCATTGTAATTGCAAGATTGTGTCGCTTTTGAATTTATCCACAGTTTATCCATATTTTTTTGCTATCTTTAATTATGGTTTTGATCTGCTATTCACAATAATCTTTGTAGGATGGATTAATGCTTTCTTTTGAACAATATCTATATGAAAGCAATTTTTCTGCACTCTCTCATCGGTGTACCTACCACACCTAGACTGCAATGTCCCTGACACCAGGATAGACGTGGTTTGAGCGCACTGACAGCAGAAGTGCTCTTCACCTTTCTTCCAACCAGTCACCTACCCTGTTCTCTCATCCTGTGTCCTCTGTTTCAGACAAGACACAGCAACAGCAGAAACAGGGGAAGACCATATCTGGGCCCTTCAAAACTATCCTTCTCTCCTTCACCTAGATTGCACCTATATATGCAAAATATTGTATTCAGATATTGAATGAACTTTTATTGAGGGCTAGATCTAGATCCATGACAAATGACTAAATGATTTTTTCCTTTTTAGGTGACACTGTATTATATAATCATATTTTCATATAGATGTGCAGCGTCTAGGCTCTATGTCAATATTCTTTCTTTTTCCTAAATAATCGGAATATTCTAACTTATCCGGCACAATCCAATGGACCTAGGGCATTAGAGACTATTATTTCGCAACTGTTAACATTTTCATTCAAAACTAGAACTGTGCTATATTTCAAGTTTCAGCAGATCTGGACCTATTTGTTCATGTATTTATTTTAATACATGTATATACCATTTATGCTAGCAATCATCGGTTGGTACCCATTTATTTATAGCCAGCCTCGTACAATATATATCCTGGAAGTTTGGGCATTACTGTTCAGTATACCACTATATTCTATATGTTCTGACATTTGATCTTTGATATGTTTTTTTTAAAAGCTAATAGGCGTTTTTGAGGACAACGCCATTCATTATGCCTTTAATCTCCTACGATATTTTGGGAGTGTGATAGTAGAGCCAGGGTATACCTATATAACTCGCCGTGGGAGGAATAATAGAATTTTCTCTATAGAATTGAGTGGGTGCAGTTCGCACCCTATATGACCAGGTGCAATGTGCACATTAATCTCCCATCTTTCTTGGTAATTTGATTTGACTATTTATTGTCAGTTAATATATATGTTTTGTTAGTCAATATGATGTAGTGTATATCATTCCGTCTTCTTTTATTAATAAGAATAAAAGTTAAGTTTGAATTCTTTCATAAATCATTTTGATTTACTATTTGAGTGCCCCCAATAGAGTCTTCTTTTCTCCATTTATCTTACTATGGGGTATGGACTGTCAGAAATCCTGTCTTCCAAAAATTTGACCTGTGAGAAAGACAGTTCCATTAGTTTCCTCTGCCATTCCCAAGGAATATCAGATGTTCGCTGACGTTTTCTCTGAACAACAAGCAAATATCTTACCCCCTCATAGGGAATAGGACTGTCCAATTGAATTGATACCTGATAAGATACCACCTCGTGGTCGTACCTATCCGCTGTCCTTGCCTGAGACTCAAGACATGACCGAGTACATCCGGGACAACCTGGCAAAGGGGTTCATTCGCCCCTCTACTTCACCTGCCGGAGCTGGGTTTTTCTTCGTTGGCAAGAAGGACGGTGGTCTAAGACCATGTATTGATTATCGAGGCCTTAATGACATTACTGTAAAGAATCGATACCCTCTGCCCCTGATTACTGAGTTGTTTGATAGGGTCAAGGGCTCTGTCATTTTTTCTAAATTAGATCTAAGAGGGGCTTACAACCTCATTCGTATCTGAGCTGGCGATGAATGGAAGACCGCTTTTAATACCAGAGATGGACATTTCGAGTATTTAGTAATGCCTTTTGGATTGTGCAACGCCCCTGCTGTCTTTCAAAGTTTCGTTAATGAGATTTTCCGGGATCTGTTATATTTTCGGTTGTTGTCTATCTGTATGACATACTGATTTTTTCACCCTCTGTGGCTAAACATCATGAACATGTTAAAGAAGTTCTGACCCGTTTGAGAGAAAACCACCTTTACTGCAAAATGGAGAAGTGCGTGTTTGGAGTGCCCAGTGTACCTTTTCTCGGCTATGTAATATCTGGCTCCAGTTTAGAAATGGACCCCAAGAAGGTATAAGCAATTCTGGATTGGACCCGACCTCAGACACTGAAGGCCATCCAGAGATTGTTGGGCTTTGCCAATTATTATAGACGCTTCATTAAGGGATTTTCTACACTGCTGGCTCCCATTACAGCCTTGACCCGCAAAGGTGCTAATCCTGCCCAATGGTCACCTGAGGCAGAGTCTGCCTTTCATCTTCTAAAACAGGCCTTTATCTCAGCACCAGTTCTTCGACAACCAGATCTGGACAGGCCTTTTTTGTTGGAAGTAGATGCATCATCTGAAGCTGTGGGAGCAGTCTTGTCTCAACGTTATGAGGACAACCGAGTCCATCCGTGTGGGTTCTTTTCTAAAAAATTCTCACCTGCTGAAAGGAACTATGCCATAGGTGAGCAAGAACTACTAGCTGTAAAGTTGGCGTTCAAGGAATGGAGATATTTGCTAGAAGGCGCCAAGTTTCCATTTACTGTATTTACGGACCATAGAAATCTCCTATTTCTCAAAAACCTCCAATGTGTGAGTCCTTGTTTGGCCCGCTGGGCAATATTCTTTGCCAGGTTTCAGTTCACCCTGACCTTCCGGTCTGGAGCACTTAATCAGAAGGCTGATGCCCTATCGAGATCTCTCCTCTGTGATGATCTGAAAATCAAAGCAATACCCCTGTCTTGGAATCAAGAGTTTTCGCCACATTACAACTTCAGCCTCCTACGGGAAAATCATTTGTGGCCCCGGAATTAAGGAAGCAGCTTCTCACTTGGGCACATTCCTCTCGCTTCGCAGGGCACTCAGGCACTCGGAAGACCTTGGAGTTCCTGAAAAGACACTATTGGTGGCCTTCTATGAAGGCAGATATAATGGAGTTTATCTTTTCCTGCTCCTCCTGTGCCCAGCATAAATCATCACGACAAGCTACAGCTGGGGAATTGCTTCCATTACCTACTCCATCACGTCCATGGACACATCTCTCCATGGATTTCATCACAGACCTGCCAGTCTCTCAAGGTTTCAACACTATCTGGGTTGTAATAGAACGATTTTCTAAGATGGTCCACTATATACCGTTGAAGAAGTTACCTTCTGCCCCTGACCTGGCACAGTTGTTTGTCCAACACATATTTCGTCTACATGGCCTTCCTGCTGAAATTGTCTCTGACCGTGGTGTGCAGTTTACTGCAAAATTCTGGAGGGCTTTGTGTTCTGTTCTTCAAGTGAAGTTAAACTTTTCCACGTCCTACCATCCGCAAAGAAACGGCTCCACCGAGAGAGTTAATCAAGATCTAGAGACTTTCTTAAGAATTTTTATGTCATCTTCCCAGGACAATTGGGCTGCCTTGCTGCCGTGGGCTGAGTTTGCACATAATGCTTCCTACCACTCATCAACTAACCAAATGCCATTTCAGGTTGTATATGGCCTTCATCCTCGTGTTCCCGAATTCCAAAGCCTGCCTGTTTTCGATGTTCCGGCCGTGGAGGACACGGTGCGGAATTTTGCTGCCATCTGGACTCAAGTACGGTCTGATTTGTTGAAGGCATCCTCTCGCTATAAGACCCAGGCCGATAAGAAGTGTAGAATAGTTACACGCATGCAAGTTGGAAGCCAGGTCTGGTTATCCACCCGGAATCTTCGTCTGAGGGTTCCTTCTATGAAATTTGCACCACGCTTCATCGGTCCCTTCTCCATAACAGAAGTCATTAATCCAGTGGCCTATCGTCTACAGTTACCCCCATACCTAAAAATCCCTAATTCCTTCCATATTTCCTTATTGAAGCCCCTGGTCCTGAATAAATTCCATAGTGCTCTACCTGCTTCTCCTCGAGTCCAGACGGAGAGAGGAGTTGAGTTTGAGGTCGCCCAGATCTTGGACTCTCGTCTACGCAGAGGTCATCTACAGTATTTGCTGGACTGGAAAGGTTACGGGCCAGAGGAACGTTGCTGGACCGATGCTCGTGATGTCCACGCTCCCACGCTCATCAGGAGATTCGATTCTGCCCATCCGGAGAAGCCTGGTGAGTGTCCTGAGGCCACCCCAAAAGGATGGGGTACTGTCACGGCCAGGGTATTTCAGCATGGTGCTAGGCGAGTGTTACCTGTGAGGTCATTGTGGCGCGGGCTGTCTGGTGGCGGAGCTGGTGTCTGGCGGGGGGCTTTGGCTGCGCGCGTTGTTGTGCGCTGTTGTCACTCTCTGCTGGTAAGGCCTGGTGGCGTCTCCATTTCGTTTGGCATGGGCGCCGCCATCTTGCCTTCTGGCCATGTGATGCGGCTGGCCAATCCTGGTGAGTCACATGTTCCCTCCGGCCAGTAACAGCACAGCATGGGGTATTTAGGAAGGGTCAGTGCCTTCCTTCTTTGCCAGTGCAACGTGTATCTCAGCCTAGCTGAGAGGGCGTTCTCTGTGCTTTCCTGTTCCTGTGAATTTGCTGTCTGCCAGTCTGCCTGTAAGCTCCTAGCTCCCACTGGACTACCCCGCTTCCTCCATCACCCTTGCCCATACCTGAGTGCCTGAGCCTGCTGACATCCTGCGCTTCAGTTCACTACCTGTATACCTGGCTTGTTTATTTTCAGTTTCACTACCTGCACACCTGGACAGCTCTAATTGTTTCTACTTGGACATTAACCCTTTTACTCCCACCACAGAACTCTTGTGCACATTTATATATTCTTGGACATTTATTTACTGCCATTATATGTCTACTCAAGCACTTATTAAAAATCCTAGTTTTACTTTCAAATCTGCTTCTGTGATCGCTCCTGCTACCACCCCGGGTCCACAAACAACCCAGAACATCACAGGGGGGAGATGGAGAGAACAGGGGGGGAGGGGGATACCCCAGCAATGCCAGTTAGCAGCCCAGCGAATGACATGACTATAATACTAGTATAAGATGAGACAGGACGCTAGAAAAAATGAGCAATGTATTTAGGGAGACGTTAAATTTTATTTAACTCATCTCTAGTTGGAAAATCCTTAGTGCATGTATTGTCATCACATGGCGGAATGAACCTAGAGCCGGTTACAGCACCTGAGAAGTGATCATCTGAACTTTAGTATCACAAAATAGCTGCTTCCCCATGTATGAAATTTAGCAGCTCTCTTTTTGTTCACTAAGCACAAGCTTCAACTGTAACATGTATTAGCGAGGCTCAATAACATGCTAATCAGGCTGTTTAGTATGCTAATCAGCCCAGCTAGTATGCTAATCAGGCTGTTTAGTATGCTAATCAGCCCAGCTAGTATGCTAATCAGGCTGTTTAGTATGCTAATCAGCCCAGCTAGTATGCTAATCAGGCTGTTTAGTATGAAAATCAGCCCAGCTAGTAGGCAAATCAGGCTGTTTAGTATGAAAATCAGCCCAGCTAGTATGCTAATCAGCCCAGCTAGTATGCTAATCAGCCCAGCTAGTATGCTAATCAGCCCAGCCAGCATGATAATCATGGCTTCTGACATCCTCTTGTTCCACACAACTACTGTACAGCAGTAAGAACCGTTGCAGTTATTTTTGCTCAGTCATGAAACGCGCAGGAAATATTTATGTAGAATAACTTTGGTATAAAAAGTGCAGGTATTTCACAATACAGACATCACTTAACTTGTAACCAGCATGAAGCGTTCCAGCACATTCTGCAAGAGAGGTGATTATCACAACACAGAAAGTCTATATGGTAACCTATTAGTAATAGCACTACCTTCAGTCCATTCATGGTAACTTCTCAAACAATATTAAACCTGCGGCTGTTGCTGTATTCCAACAAGAATTAGTATACTGAGGGCCTGATTCAGACCCGCTCGCTAGATGCGTTCGCACGCAGCCAAAGTATGCAAATCCCGCGATCGCACGGCAGGGCATTAGCATGCCCACTATGTCTTGGCGTGCGATCGCGGTGTGTATTTAGGCGCCCACAAGCCTGTCTTAAGACACCCACTTTCACTTAGTGATACACGTCATCTGCAGGAAGTGTATGCAACAATCGGTAACATCCAGTAACATCGGACCCATACGCAGCACTTGTGGCTGACCATACCCTACCGCAAGCACTGCGAGTGCTGCTGTGTGTAATTCAGCCATGCGATGTATACTATGATCTTAATTATGCACGCCTCTGAAACGGCGTTAAGACGCTCAGACACGCCTGCGTTTGCACCACAACACCCTCGTTTCCATCGACCAACCCCTGTCACCATCCACAAACGGCTCATCATGTCACTCATTCTAGCGAGGCGACTATGTTCAGCATGCAATCGCTTCCCGATCGCACGGACTAATTCGCGCACTGCGTCTTATACGCATGCGCATATTGCAAACATCGGCATGCTACGTGCGAACGCAGCCTAGCGAACGGGTCTGAATCAGACCCTGAGCCCGCTACCTGTCCTTCTCCCGGGCAAACCAGTTTTTTTTTTCTGATACTGGATTTAAATATTCTGGATTTATCAAAGAGGACCTGGGGAAAGACTGCAAAAAATATGACTTGCTCACCTCTAGTGGCACCAACTGAGATCTCATCAATTCTGTAAACCTGGTCATGGTTGCAACACTGTAGTGATTAACTGGTAGAACGTGCTGTGCTAATAATGCACTTTTGCACCATTCCTCCCTTGAGCACAAATTAAATAAACGTTATGGTCTTTTTCTGACTTCTAATTAATGTCTAAACTTTTAATTTATCTGTACACAAAAGTTCTGTAACTTGCATACATTTTTTTATTTTTAAATGTAATATGCATTTAATTAGCTATTTATTATCTTAAATATGGAACTAAATAATCCTTAGTTGTAGAGTTATTACCATTCGGTGTATAATGACGTTTTAAAATGATCACCTTCAAGATATGCTTGGTAGACAGTTAAATATACAGTATATGCACAAATTTAGAGAAGGTCCAATTTACTGTGACTTGTAAATGAGTCTCACTGTTGCTGTAACTACGCTCCTGTAAGAGACATTACAATAATGAATACAGTAATTGTATTTTTATATCATGATCATCATTTAGCTTTCACATTCTGCATGTCTTTTCCTAGGCTTACTGACATTTACAAAATCATGTTAAATATCAGGGTAAAATTTAATGATCACAAACAAAAACCTGCAACAAAAGTTACTGAGTGACGCTTGTGTCAAAATACAATTAATGTTCTGTTTTTATTGTACATTTTTACTGCATACAGGTCCAGGGGGAAGCGTAGTGCGGCCATTTGTTATTCAGCCGGAGTAACCTGTCTTCAGATTTACCTTCACCTATCTCGCAGACACATCCCAATCAATGCATCTAATCAATCAATGTCTTATCTGTCCGCCACTTTGCAAAATAGAACAAAGAAAATCACTTTCAGATATGTCCAAACATGCAGTCATTTCCCAGCTGAGATAAGAAGTGTAGGGGGCTCACAAATTATTTCTTTTTTTGCTCATTACTAAAAGTTTTTGTCTTGTTTGCTATTGTAGAAGTTGTGTCTGGGTAAAGTTGGTGTTCTCACTTACGTTGTAAAAATTGCGCAGATTGCATTTACAACAGGGCAGTGTTTAAAGGGCAAACGTATATAACTTATAGATAGTTATAGATGCTGACACGACACAGCCAAATTGGCCTATAGCTGCAATGCCTGTTGGACTCCACCAGTCAGTAAATCTGCAGAAAACAATTTCCGTCCAGACTTTAAATAGTCCTCACCAAATGCACTGAAGGGTTCTTGATGGATCCAGGCCCAAAGTATCCGGCTGTTTGTTCTGGCCACAGCCTATAACCCACCTACTTTACCTATGTGTCTAACATGGCAAACGTTTATAAAAGTTGCACATACAGTATATAAGTATTTACCACATTACATAGATGCTTGTTCCTCTAATTGGTTGGAATGGTTGCTAATATGGAAAAAAAAAATCTGATTTTCATTATGGTCATAGGGCCGAATTAAATTCAGTGCGATGATGAATAGCGGCAGGAGGGAGCTCCCAAAGCTATTCAATACACCGCGCTGTTTGGGCGGCTAAAGGATTTCTTCTCGCACCCCCCTGGGGATGCGAGGAGAAATCCGACAAAGGTGCTGAGCGCGCAGCTGTTTGCCGGCTTAGCGTGGCGATAACAGCAGCGCGCCCGGCACTTTAGACAGAGAATGGCGGTTACTGCGCCTTAACACCCAGGTGTAGTCACGAGAACCGGCATTCTCTGATTTAACCAATTCCCGACCAGGCAAACAGCCGCGGTGTATTGAATAGCTGTGGGAGCTCCCTCCTGTGGATATTCATCATCTCATTGAATTGAATTCGGCCAATAGTGTTGTAGTGTTTTCTGGGGCTAATTTAGCATTGGACGCAAATGCAAGTCCTGATTATCGGTCGCAGTGCTGGGATTGCGAATGCAGCAGGGGGTGTCATACAGGGGGTGTCATACAGGGGGGTGTCATACAGGGGGTGTCATACAGGGGGGTGTCATACAGGGGGGATGTCATACAGGGGGATATCATACAGGAGGGTGTCATACAGGGGGATGTCATACAGGGAGGCGTCATACAGGGGGGGCGTCATACAGGGGGTGTCATAAAGGGGGGTGTCATACAGAGGGGCGTCATACAGGGGGGTGTCATACAGGGGGGATGTCATACAGGGGGATATCATACAGGGGGGATGTCATACAGGGGGGATGTCATACAGGGGGATATCATACAGGAGGGTGTCATAGAGGAGGATGTCATACAGGGAGGCGTCATACAGGGGGGGCGTCATACAGGGGGTGTCATACAGGGGGGTGTCATACAGGGGGATGTCATATAGGGGGGTGTCATATAGGGGGATGTCATACAGGGGGGCGTCATACAGGGGGGTGTCATACAGGGAGTGTCAGACATTTACTACTGCATTTGCATATTTACAAGGACAGAATTGCAAAGCTGCTTGCATGCAGCTTTACAATTCCGTCCTAGGGCCGTATTTAATTAGAGGCGAAAAGCCTTAATCGGCGAAAAAGTTTCGCTTATTGCCACTTTTCACCTGGTCGGAACTTATCTCCAAATTCAATTCCAGCCGGAATTCGCCTAATGGAAACTCAATGCAATGTAATAGGCGAAAAGTTTCTCCTAAGAATAGCAGGTGAGAAGAAGTGCAAAATCTTTATTTTGGGGTGCAAACATGGGGAAATGACCCAGAACCCTTGGCACAGCCCCCCAAAGACCAAATCTTGCAACAACATTTTAAAAAAAAAATCTAAGAACACCCCAAAAAAGTACTTTAATTTTTGGGGGCGAAAAAATAAAAAGTGGGGGGACAAGCATAAAAACAAGCAAAATAGACTTCTTGGGGGGTCTATAAGGATGGGGCAGGTGTTTTTGGGATTGCAGGTGCGTTTTTGATGTTTTTTAAAACTTCACTTTAGAGACATAAACATATGCTAGCCCCCATTTTCATGTATCCTAAATGTGACTGGAGTACTTATTTACACCAAAAAATACAGCTTTATGCCATTCTTCACCACTTTTACAAACACGCTAATAAGAAGCAATTTAAACTACTTAAGTACCCCAAACACTTTTATTTGGGCTATTAGTACACCTCTATATTGATTCCCTATGTTACTGCATCTTTTTTGGGGGTACAGACTGATTTCCCCACTTCTGATAGAACTTTCGCCTGTTACGCATTTACCGCTTTCCGTTTTCACTAGTTTAGGAATTGAATATGGTGAAAAGCGGGGACGTGCATTAAAAGTTTTCGCCTCTGAAACAGACGAAGGAGGCAGATAGTCAGACAGGCGAAACTTCTCCGACTCTTCACCTCTAATTGAATATGGGCCCTAAGCCGAATCACCCCCTCTATCACCCCCTCTATCACCCCCTCTATCACCCCCTCTATCACCCCCTATTTATGTTTTTGCCTTAATGTGTCGCTTTCTGACCAGAACAGCATCATTAGATTGTGGTAATAATAAAATTTACAACGTAGGGCCTGATGCAGGGTTGTACATTAATAAGTGGCAATGCTGAAATATGCTAATGCCGCAGGAAGCACCTAAAGCATAAAAGACGCCTTCTGTTTGCATCGTAAATCAGAGTGTTGCGTCCGATGGCTGCACTCATCGCCCATCGGAGTAAGTCTAAGCTTAGATACGGAAAGAAAGTGATGTGCTGCACTGGTCACACAAATACATAATATACAACTTTTATTGATTATTATTTAAAATTAATTTGTTTTAATTAGAACATACAAAATAAAAAAAACACTGTGATACAATAATACCTGGAAACTGTCTCCAAACACTGTGATACAATAATACCTGGAAACTGTCTCCAAACACTGTGATACAATAATACCTGCCAACTGTCTCCAAACACTGTGATACAATAATACCTGGCAACTGTCTCCAAACACTGTGATACAATAATACCTGGCAACTGTCTCCAAACACTGTGATACAATAATACCTGGCAACTGTCTCCAAACACTGTGATACAATAATACCTGGAAACTGTCTCCAAACACTGTGATACAATAATACCTGGCAACTGTCTCCAAACACTGTGGTACAATAATACCTGGAAACTGTCTCCAAACACTGTGATACAATAATACCTGGAAACTGTCTCCAAACACTGTGATACAATAATACCTGGCAACTGTCTCCAAACACTGTGATACAATAATACCTGGAAACTGTCTCCAAACTCTGTGATACAATAATACCTGGAAACTGTCTCCAAACACTGTGATACAATAATACCTGGAAACTGTCTCCAAACTCTGTGATACAATAATACCTGGAAACTGTCTCCAAACACTGTGATACAATAATACCTGGCAACTGTCTCCAAACACTGTGATACAATAATACCAGGAAACTGTCTCCAAACACTGTGATACAATAATACCTGGCAGCTGTCTCCAAACACTGTGATACAATAATACCTGGAAACTGTCTCCAAACACTGTGATACAATAATACCTGGAAACTGTCTCCAAACTCTGTGATACAATAATACCTGGAAACTGTCTCCAAACACTGTGATACAATAATACCTGGAAACTGTCTCCAAACTCTGTGATACAATAATACCTGGAAACTGTCTCCAAACACTGTGATACAATAATACCTGGCAACTGTCTCCAAACACTGTGATACAATAATACCTGGAAACTGTCTCCAAACACTGTGATACAATAATACCTGGAAACTGTCTCCAAACACTGTGATACAATAATACCTGGAAACTGTCTCCAAACACTGTGATACAATAATACCTGGAAACTGTCTCCAAACACTGTGATGCAATAATATCTGGAAACTGTCTCCAAACACTGAGATACAATAATACCTGGAAACTGTCTCCAAACACTGTGATGCAATAATACCTGCCAACTGTCTCCAAACACTGTGATACAATAATACCTGGAAACTGTCTCCAAACACTGTGATACAATAATACCTGGAAACTGTCTCCAAACACTGTGATACAATAATACCTGGAAACTGTCTCCAAACACTGTGATACAATAATACCTGGAAACTGTCTCCAAACACTGTGATACAATAATACCTGGAAACTGTCTCCAAACTCTGTGATACAATAATACCTGGAACCTGTCTCCAAACACTGTGATACAATAATACTTGGAAACTGTCTCCAAACTCTGTGATACAATAATACCTGAAAACTGTCTCCAAACACTGTGATACAATAATACCTGGAAACTGTCTCCAAACACTGTGATACAATAATACCTGGAAACTGACTCCAAACACTGTGATACAATAATACCTGGAAACTGTCTCCAAACACTGTGATACAATAATACCTGGAAACTGTCTCCAAACTCTGTGATACAATAATACCTGGAAACTGTCTCCAAACACTGTGATACAATAATACCTGGAAACTGTCTCCAAACTCTGTGATACAATAATACCTGGAAACTGTCTCCAAACACTGTGATACAATAATACCTGGCAACTGTCTCCAAACACTGTGATACAATAATACCTGGAAACTGTCTCCAAACACTGTGATACAATAATACCTGGAAACTGTCTCCAAACACTGTGATACAATAATACCTGGAAACTGTCTCCAAACTCTGTGATACAATAATACCTGGAAACTGTCTCCAAACACTGTGATACAATAATACCTGGCAACTGTCTCCAAACACTGTGATACAATAATACCTGGAAACTGTCTCCAAACACTGTGATACAATAATACCTGGAAACTGTCTCCAAATACTGTGATACAATTATACCTGGAAACTGTCTCCAAACACTGTGATACAATTATACCTGGAAACTGTCTCCAAACACTGTGGTACAATAATACCTGGAAACTGTCTCCAAACACTGTGATACAATAATACCTGGAAACTGTCTCCACACACTGTGATACAATAATACCTGGAAACTGTCTCCAAACACTGTGATACAATAATACCTGCCAACTGTCTCCACACACTGTGATACAATAATACCTGGAAACTGTCTCCAAACACTGTGATACAATAATACCTGCCAACTGTCTCCAAACACTGTGATACAATAATACCTGGCAACTGTCTCCAAACACCGTGATACAATAATACCTGGAAACTGTCTCCAAACACCGTGATACAATAATACCTAGAAACTGTCTCCAAACACTGTGATACAATTATACCTGGAAACTGTCTCAAAACACAGTGATACAATTATACCTGGAAACTGTCTCCAAACACTGTGATACAATAATACCTGGAAACTGTCTCCAAACACTGTGATACAATAATACCTGGAAACTGTCTCCAAACACTGTGATACAATTATACCTTGAAACTGTCTCCAAACACTGTGATACAATAATACCTGGAAACTGTCTCCAAACACTGTGATACAATTATACCTGGAAACTGTCTCCAAACACTGTGATACAATAATACCTGGAAACTGTCTCCAAACACTGTGATACAATAATACCTGGAAACTGTCTCCAAACACTGTGATACAATAATACCTGCCAACTGTCTCCAAACACTGTGATACAATAATACCTGGCAACTGTCTCCAAACACTGTGATACAATAATACCTGGAAACTGTCTCCAAACACTGTGATACAATAATACCTTGCAACTGTCTCCAAACACTGTGATACAATTATACCTGGCAACTGTCTCAAAACACAGTGATACAATAATACCTGGAAACTGTCTCCAAACACTGTGATACAATAATACCTGGAAACTGTCTCCAAACACTGTGATACAATAATACCTGGAAACTGTCTCCAAACACTGTGATACAATAATACCTGGAAACTGTCTCCAAACACTGTGATACAATAATACCTGCCAACTGTCTCCAAACACTGTGATACAATTATACCTGGAAACTGTCTCCAAACACTGTGATACAATAATACCTGCCAACTGTCTCCAAACACTGTGATACAATAATACCTGGCAACTGTCTCCAAACACTGTGATACAATAATACCTGGAAACTGTCTCCAAACACTGTGATACAATAATACCTGGAAACTGTCTCCAAACACTGTGATACAATAATACCTGGCAACTGTCTCAAAACACAGTGATACAATTATACCTGGAAACTGTCTCCAAACACTGTGATACAATAATACCTGGAAACTGTCTCCAAACACTGTGATACAATAATACCTGGAAACTGTCTCCAAACACTGTGATACAATAATACCTGGAAACTGTCTCCAAACACTGTGATACAATAATACATGGAAACTGTCTCCAAACACTGTGATACAATAATACCTGGAAACTGTCTCCAAACACTGTGATACAATAATACCTGCCAACTGTCTCCAAACACTGTGATACAATAATACCTGGCAACTGTCTCCAAACACTGTGATACAATAATACCTGGAAACTGTCTCCAAACACTGTGATACAATAATACCTTGCAACTGTCTCCAAACACTGTGATACAATTATACCTGGCAACTGTCTCAAAACACAGTGATACAATTATACCTGGAAACTGTCTCCAAACACTGTGATACAATAATACCTGGAAACTGTCTCCAAACACTGTGATACAATAATACCTGGAAACTGTCTCCAAACACTGTGATACAATAATACCTGGAAACTGTCTCCAAACACTGTGATACAATAATACCTGGAAACTGTCTCCAAATACTGTGATACAATTATACCTGGAAACTGTCTCCAAACACTGTGATACAATTATACCTGGAAACTGTCTCCAAACACTGTGGTACAATAATACCTGGAAACTGTCTCCAAACACTGTGATACAATAATACCTGGAAACTGTCTCCACACACTGTGATACAATAATACCTGGAAACTGTCTCCAAACACTGTGATACAATAATACCTGGAAACTGTCTCCAAACACTGTGATACAATAATACCTGGAAACTGTCTCCAAACACTGTGATACAATAATACCTGGAAACTGTCTCCAAACACTGTGATACAATAATACCTGGAAACTGTCTCCACACACTGTGATAGAATCATACCTGGAAACTGTCTCCAAACACTGTGATACAATAATACCTGGAAACTGTCTCCAAACACTGTGATACAATAATACCTGCCAACTGTCTCCAAACACTGTGATACAATAATACCTGGAAACTGTCTCCAAACACTGTGATACAATAATACCTGGAAACTGTCTCCAAACACTGTGATACAATAATACCTGGAAACTGTCTCCAAACACTGTGATACAATAATACCTGGAAACTGTCTCCAAATACTGTGATACAATTATACCTGGAAACTGTCTCCAAACACTGTGATACAATTATACCTGGAAACTGTCTCCAAACACTGTGGTACAATAATACCTGGAAACTGTCTCCAAACACTGTGATACAATAATACCTGGAAACTGTCTCCACACACTGTGATACAATAATACCTGGAAACTGTCTCCAAACACTGTGATACAATAATACCTGCCAACTGTCTCCAAACACTGTGATATAATAATACCTGGCAACTGTCTCCAAACACTGTGATACAATAATACCTGGAAACTGTCTCCAAACACTGTGATACAATAATACCTGGAAACTGTCTCCAAACACTGTGATACAATAATACCTGGAAACTGTCTCCAAACACTGTGATACAATAATACCTGGAAACTGTCTCCAAACACTGTGATACAATAATACCTGCCAACTGTCTCCAAACACTGTGATACAATAATACCTGGCAACTGTCTCCAAACACTGTGATACAATAATACCTGGAAACTGTCTCCAAACACTGTGATACAATAATACCTTGCAACTGTCTCCAAACACTGTGATACAATTATACCTGGCAACTGTCTCAAAACACAGTGATACAATTATACCTGGAAACTGTCTCCAAACACTGTGATACAATAATACCTGGAAACTGTCTCCAAACACTGTGATACAATAATACCTGGAAACTGTCTCCAAACACCGTGATACAATAATACCTGGAAACTGTCTCCAAACACCGTGATACAATAATACCTGAAAACTGTCTCCAAACACTGTGATACAATTATACCTGGAAACTGTCTCCAAACACCGTGATACAATAATACCTGGAAACTGTCTCCAAACATTGTGATACAATTATACCTGGAAACTGTCTCCAAACACTGTGATACAATAATACCTGGAAACTGTCTCCAAACACTGTGATACAATTATACCTGGAAACTGTCTCCAAACACTGTGATACAATAATACCTGCCAACTGTCTCCAAACACTGTGATACAATAATACCTGGCAACTGTCTCCAAACACTGTGATACAATAATACCTGGAAACTGTCTCCAAACACTGTGATACAATAATACCTTGCAACTGTCTCCAAACACTGTGATACAATTATACCTGGCAACTGTCTCAAAACACAGTGATACAATTATACCTGGAAACTGTCTCCAAACACTGTGATACAATAATACCTGGAAACTGTCTCCAAACACTGTGATACAATAATACCTGGAAACTGTCTCCAAACACCGTGATACAATAATACCTGGAAACTGTCTCCAAACACCGTGATACAATAATACCTGAAAACTGTCTCCAAACACTGTGATACAATTATACCTGGAAACTGTCTCCAAACACCGTGATACAATAATACCTGGAAACTGTCTCCAAACACTGTGATACAATTATACCTGGAAACTGTCTCCAAACACTGTGATACAATAATACATGGAAACTGTCTCCAAACACTGTGATACAATTATACCTGCCAACTGTCTCCAAACACTGTGATACAATAATACCTGGCAACTGTCTCCAAACACTGTGATACAATAATACCTGGAAACTGTCTCCAAACACTGTGATACAATAATACCTTGCAACTGTCTCCAAACACTGTGATACAATTATACCTGGCAACTGTCTCAAAACACAGTGATACAATTATACCTGGAAACTGTCTCCTAACACTGTGATACAATAATACCTGGAAACTGTCTCCAAACACTGTGATACAATAATACCTGGAAACTGTCTCCAAACACTGTGATACAATTATACCTTGAAACTGTCTCCAAACACTGTGATACAATAATACCTGGAAACTGTCTCCAAACACTGTGATACAATTATACCTGGAAACTGTCTCCAAACACTGTGATACAATAATACCTGGAAACTGTCTCCAAACACTGTGATACAATAATACCAGGAAACTGTCTCCAAACACTGTGATACAATAATACCTGCCAACTGTCTCCAAACACTGTGATACAATAATACCTGGCAACTGTCTCCAAACACTGTGATACAATAATACCTGGAAACTGTCTCCAAACACTGTGATACAATAATACCTTGCAACTGTCTCCAAACACTGTGATACAATTATACCTGGCAACTGTCTCAAAACACAGTGATACAATAATACCTGGAAACTGTCTCCAAACACTGTGATACAATAATACCTGGAAACTGTCTCCAAACACTGTGATACAATAATACCTGGAAACTGTCTCCAAACACTGTGATACAATAATACCTGCCAACTGTCTCCAAACACTGTGATACAATTATACCTGGAAACTGTCTCCAAACACTGTGATACAATAATACCTGCCAACTGTCTCCAAACACTGTGATACAATAATACCTGGCAACTGTCTCCAAACACTGTGATACAATAATACCTGGAAACTGTCTCCAAACACTGTGATACAATAATACCTGGAAACTGTCTCCAAACACTGTGATACAATAATACCTGGCAACTGTCTCAAAACACAGTGACACAATTATACCTGGAAACTGTCTCCAAACACTGTGATACAATAATACCTGGAAACTGTCTCCAAACACTGTGATACAATAATACCTGGAAACTGTCTCCAAACACTGTGATACAATAATACCTGGAAACTGTCTCCAAACACTGTGATACAATAATACATGGAAACTGTCTCCAAACACTGTGATACAATAATACCTGGAAACTGTCTCCAAACACTGTGATACAATAATACCTGCCAACTGTCTCCAAACACTGTGATACAATAATACCTGGCAACTGTCTCCAAACACTGTGATACAATAATACCTGGAAACTGTCTCCAAACACTGTGATACAATAATACCTTGCAACTGTCTCCAAACACTGTGATACAATTATACCTGGCAACTGTCTCAAAACACAGTGATACAATTATACCTGGAAACTGTCTCCAAACACTGTGATACAATAATACCTGGAAACTGTCTCCAAACACTGTGATACAATAATACCTGGAAACTGTCTCCAAACACTGTGATACAATAATACCTGGAAACTGTCTCCAAACACTGTGATACAATAATACCTGGAAACTGTCTCCAAATACTGTGATACAATTATACCTGGAAACTGTCTCCAAACACTGTGATACAATTATACCTGGAAACTGTCTCCAAACACTGTGGTACAATAATACCTGGAAACTGTCTCCAAACACTGTGATACAATAATACCTGGAAACTGTCTCCACACACTGTGATACAATAATACCTGGAAACTGTCTCCAAACACTGTGATACAATAATACCTGGAAACTGTCTCCAAACACTGTGATACAATAATACCTGGAAACTGTCTCCAAACACTGTGATACAATAAGACCTGGAAACTGTCTCCAAACACTGTGATACAATAATACCTGGAAACTATCTCCACACACTGTGATAGAATCATACCTGGAAACTGTCTCCAAACACTGTGATACAATAATACCTGGAAACTGTCTCCAAACACTGTGATACAATAATACCTGCCAACTGTCTCCAAACACTGTGATACAATAATACCTGGAAACTGTCTCCAAACACTGTGATACAATAATACCTGGAAACTGTCTCCAAACACTGTGATACAATAATACCTGGAAACTGTCTCCAAACACTGTGATACAATAATACCTGGAAACTGTCTCCAAATACTGTGATACAATTATACCTGGAAACTGTCTCCAAACACTGTGATACAATTATACCTGGAAACTGTCTCCAAACACTGTGGTACAATAATACCTGGAAACTGTCTCCAAACACTGTGATACAATAATACCTGGAAACTGTCTCCACACACTGTGATACAATAATACCTGGAAACTGTCTCCAAACACTGTGATACAATAATACCTGCCAACTGTCTCCAAACACTGTGATACAATAATACCTGGCAACTGTCTCCAAACACTGTGATACAATAATACCTGGAAACTGTCTCCAAACACTGTGATACAATAATACCTTGCAACTGTCTCCAAACACTGTGATACAATTATACCTGGCAACTGTCTCAAAACACAGTGATACAATAATACCTGGAAACTGTCTCCAAACACTGTGATACAATAATACCTGGAAACTGTCTCCAAACACTGTGATACAATAATACCTGGAAACTGTCTCCAAACACTGTGATACAATAATACCTGGAAACTGTCTCCAAACACTGTGATACAATAATACCTGCCAACTGTCTCCAAACACTGTGATACAATTATACCTGGAAACTGTCTCCAAACACTGTGATACAATAATACCTGCCAACTGTCTCCAAACACTGTGATACAATAATACCTGGCAACTGTCTCCAAACACTGTGATACAATAATACCTGGAAACTGTCTCCAAACACTGTGATACAATAATACCTGGAAACTGTCTCCAAACACTGTGATACAATAATACCTGGCAACTGTCTCAAAACACAGTGATACAATTATACCTGGAAACTGTCTCCAAACACTGTGATACAATAATACCTGGAAACTGTCTCCAAACACTGTGATACAATAATACCTGGAAACTGTCTCCAAACACTGTGATACAATAATACCTGGAAACTGTCTCCAAACACTGTGATACAATAATACCTGGAAACTGTCTCCAAACACTGTGATACAATAATACCTGGAAACTGTCTCCAAACACTGTGATACAATAATACCTGCCAACTGTCTCCAAACACTGTGATACAATAATACCTGGCAACTGTCTCCAAACACTGTGATACAATAATACCTGGAAACTGTCTCCAAACACTGTAATACAATAATACCTTGCAACTGTCTCCAAACACTGTGATACAATTATACCTGGCAACTGTCTCAAAACACAGTGATACAATTATACCTGGAAACTGTCTCCAAACACTGTGATACAATAATACCTGGAAACTGTCTCCAAACACTGTGATACAATAATACCTGGAAACTGTCTCCAAACACTGTGATACAATAATACCTGGAAACTGTCTCCAAACACTGTGATACAATAATACCTGGAAACTGTCTCCAAATACTGTGATACAATTATACCTGGAAACTGTCTCCAAACACTGTGATACAATTATACCTGGAAACTGTCTCCAAACACTGTGGTACAATAATACCTGGAAACTGTCTCCAAACACTGTGATACAATAATACCTGGAAACTGTCTCCACACACTGTGATACAATAATACCTGGAAACTGTCTCCAAACACTGTGATACAATAATACCTGGAAACTGTCTCCAAACACTGTGATACAATAATACCTGGAAACTGTCTCCAAACACTGTGATACAATAATACCTGGAAACTGTCTCCAAACACTGTGATACAATAATACCTGGAAACTGTCTCCACACACTGTGATAGAATCATACCTGGAAACTGTCTCCAAACACTGTGATACAATAATACCTGGAAACTGTCTCCAAACACTGTGATACAATAATACCTGCCAACTGTCTCCAAACACTGTGATACAATAATACCTGGAAACTGTCTCCAAACACTGTGATACAATAATACCTGGAAACTGTCTCCAAACACTGTGATACAATAATACCTGGAAACTGTCTCCAAACACTGTGATACAATAATACCTGGAAACTGTCTCCAAATACTGTGATACAATTATACCTGGAAACTGTCTCCAAACACTGTGATACAATTATACCTGGAAACTGTCTCCAAACACTGTGGTACAATAATACCTGGAAACTGTCTCCAAACACTGTGATACAATAATACCTGGAAACTGTCTCCACACACTGTGATACAATAATACCTGGAAACTGTCTCCAAACACTGTGATACAATAATACCTGCCAACTGTCTCCAAACACTGTGATATAATAATACCTGGCAACTGTCTCCAAACACTGTGATACAATAATACCTGGAAACTGTCTCCAAACACTGTGATACAATAATACCTGGAAACTGTCTCCAAACACTGTGATACAATAATACCTGGAAACTGTCTCCAAACACTGTGATACAATAATACCTGGAAACTGTCTCCAAACACTGTGATACAATAATACCTGCCAACTGTCTCCAAACACTGTGATACAATAATACCTGGCAACTGTCTCCAAACACTGTGATACAATAATACCTGGAAACTGTCTCCAAACACTGTGATACAATAATACCTTGCAACTGTCTCCAAACACTGTGATACAATTATACCTGGCAACTGTCTCAAAACACAGTGATACAATTATACCTGGAAACTGTCTCCAAACACTGTGATACAATAATACCTGGAAACTGTCTCCAAACACTGTGATACAATAATACCTGGAAACTGCCTCCAAACACCGTGATACAATAATACCTGGAAACTGTCTCCAAACACCGTGATACAATAATACCTGAAAACTGTCTCCAAACACTGTGATACAATTATACCTGGAAACTGTCTCCAAACACCGTGATACAATAATACCTGGAAACTGTCTCCAAACATTGTGATACAATTATACCTGGAAACTGTCTCCAAACACTGTGATACAATAATACCTGGAAACTGTCTCCAAACACTGTGATACAATTATACCTGGAAACTGTCTCCAAACACTGTGATACAATAATACCTGCCAACTGTCTCCAAACACTGTGATACAATAATACCTGGCAACTGTCTCCAAACACTGTGATACAATAATACCTGGAAACTGTCTCCAAACACTGTGATACAATAATACCTTGCAACTGTCTCCAAACACTGTGATACAATTATACCTGGCAACTGTCTCAAAACACAGTGATACAATTATACCTGGAAACTGTCTCCAAACACTGTGATACAATAATACCTGGAAACTGTCTCCAAACACTGTGATACAATAATACCTGGAAACTGTCTCCAAACACCGTGATACAATAATACCTGGAAACTGTCTCCAAACACCGTGATACAATAATACCTGAAAACTGTCTCCAAACACTGTGATACAATTATACCTGGAAACTGTCTCCAAACACCGTGATACAATAATACCTGGAAACTGTCTCCAAACACTGTGATACAATTATACCTGGAAACTGTCTCCAAACACTGTGATACAATAATACCTGGAAACTGTCTCCAAACACTGTGATACAATTATACCTGCCAACTGTCTCCAAACACTGTGATACAATAATACCTGGCAACTGTCTCCAAACACTGTGATACAATAATACCTGGAAACTGTCTCCAAACACAGTGATACAATAATACCTTGCAACTGTCTCCAAACACTGTGATACAATTATACCTGGCAACTGTCTCAAAACACTGTGATACAATTATACCTGGAAACTGTCTCCTAACACTGTGATACAATAATACCTGGAAACTGTCTCCAAACACTGTGATACAATAATACCTGGAAA